>QVNZ01025921.1:0-19224 GCA_014825645.1 Pseudomyrmex dendroicus | reverse complement strand
CTCGTTGACTCGTCTACGTTGCCGAAAAGTCTCGCTCGACCCGCGCGCTCGACTCGCATATCTCACTGGGTCAGTGTGCCGGAAGTAATCATACAAGGAGTCAAGTGTCAGTTGCGTCACTCCACAAGGGCTCGATCGTAACCGTAGGTCAGGACGTAACATATATATATATATATATACACACATATATATAAAAGCAAATTAATTTACGTTATGAACAACCACATGGTAATTGTATAAAATAATCTTTGAAAATTTTGGTTTGTAAAATTCTAATCTTTTAACGTTAAGAATGAAAACTTCTTTAATTGTTTGTTCAATAATATACATAATCAATACAGAAAGTTAAATTTACGAGATTTGACGAGTAAAAATATATTCTGTAAATCAAGTCACACTAAGCATTTTCTATACATTTTTATACCTATATATACATATATATTTTTTAAAATACATACGTGCCAATAGAAACTACGTGCTTTGTGCAAGTACATTTCTTTTCTTTAGAAGCAAAATGTTCTTCCGTTCGCAATAGCTGAGCAATCGGTTCGTTAAATCACGTCTCGGTCGTTTTGCTTTCACACTTGATCAGGATAAGGTTTGTTGTGTTTTTTATTTTTCCTCTAAACTAAATAACTCGATTAGAAAGACTACATTAATCTATGTCTCCTCAGATGATCGAGAATCAGTTAAGCAAATATGTTTTTGCTGATTAACGAACCTACTTACAGTCAAAACGGATAAATTAATTTCATGTGTTGGTTGCTGTCATAAAGTTTTCGATATATTTGCACATGTCATATCAACTTTTAATTCATTGACCGATCATGAATCTCTTATATTCGTACAAAAACAAATGTAGCTATATATGTATCTTTTTTTATATTACATTTTATATTATATTCTCATACTTTTTTAAATTTAAACAAACAATCTTAAATCGTTTTCCTCAATTCATGTGCTAATTGTGATCGCATCGTTGTAACGTTTATAACCGCAATATTTCGTGCGATAAGAAAATCATTAGGATGAAATAAAAAAGTCCATTCTTTCTTTGCATGAAAGTTCATTCGATCTAGGCGTTCGACGAGTCTCGTTCCTTTTTTTCACAATTGTAGAATTTGCATTCCTTCATCATTTTTTCGATCGTCGTTTCTAAGTCCCTGGTCTCGTTCTCTGGATTTTATGTGTTCTGAATACACATATCTTTTGGGAAAGAGCCGTAGAGCAGCAGTTTCTTTAATAAGCCGCGAGCTTCATTTTGTCGTGAATGAGGTAAAGACCCAGGACTTGGCTGAAAATGTTCATATTCGATCGTGATAATTTTCTCATGCATTCTAGCTTCAAGTAAAATGTATATATGTTTTATACCTGGTGGTATAAAGTACGTCAAATAAATCAAATTATTTGTTACAATGATAATTTTTTTAATAGTAACAATGTAGAGTATTAGAAAATAATATATTTATCATTAATAGGTATTATATATAACATTAATGATAAATATATTATATTATTGATCTATTTTTTTACTGATATGTATATTGTCGACAAATCTGTTAAAAATATTCTTATCGATTTTCTCTTCTTCTTTCTCTCTCTCTCTGTCTCTCTTTCTCACTTTTTTTTAGAGAAAAATGTTATTAATTCGTTTAAGAAATGTTATTGTAAAAATAAAAATGTTATTGTGAAATTTAATTGTCATGACTTACGCGCTGCGTTCAATTTTTTCCTGTCGGTTGATATATATTTTTTGTATACATGTATATAGAAAGCTTTTGTCGCAACTTTGCGATAAGAAATGTCTCCTTGTTTCTTCATTTCTATATTTCTATATTTCTTTTGTAGGTTTTGTTTTAAAAGCCGAGAATTTTCTTTCACAAGGAAACTGAAAGAAAAACTTGCACCTACAGACGTGTTCGCGGAAATTCGATATTTCGAGTTTTACGCGCTACACACAACATACGCGAGATGAATTCAAGGCATCGCGAATGCACTAAATATTTAATGCGCGCGTAACATATAGGACATAAACATTTTCTGTCATCTTTCCGTTACGGACTAAATGTTTTCCTTAAGTGAAATTTGATACGATTGACGCAATATTTTTATTGTCACATTTTGACACAATTAATAGACATATAAATAAAAAATCGTCGAATTACAAAAACTAAAATTTACCCACATGCATTTCATCGATATTGTTTCACTGTTTTTAATTGACGGTATGTTTTCATTAATATAAAAATTTCATTGACAATGTTTTTTGTCGACTATATTTTTGACTATATTTTTTATCAATAATGTTTTGATAGACATTCCACGACATCGACTTAAACCAACTTTGTCTTTTGCCGGAATCTTACATTCAATCAGTAAATATATCATTTTCATATATCAAGATTGTTTGAAGTTTTGTTGTATATTTACTACAATAAACAATAAGTTTATTGAAGGAACAAGGAAATAGTTCCACTAATATTTTATTGCAAGTTGTAATAAAGCAAAACTTTGTATGATTTGTCTAGAAAAAGTTGCGAAATATAGAGATGATCTATATTATTGAATATGTGAAAAAAAGCAGTAATAATTGTAAATGTACAATAACTATAGTATATATAACCGGACAGCACGTTATTCGGAAACGCAATCTTTCAAAACATAATTATGCACTTATTAAAGCATCACGGTCTGAAGTAATAGAAGTTTGCAATAAAGCAAAAAAGAATTAGCTATGAAAGCAACGAAAAACTATGCAATATTGTTAGAAATATAATTACAGAAGTAACAAAATCTCAACTATATTTATTAAGTAATAAATTAACAAATGCCATGTCTACAAAAGAAAAGTAAATCTTAAAAAATCACAGAACATAGATAAATTGAGTTAGGATAAATTGAGTTTACCAGAAGAATGATCTAAAACGTTGAACGGAAAACCATTTATAAAGATTATAAAAGAATCCTTGTACTCTATCATTTTATTTACAATAACGGATATAATTTAGTCTTTTATATATTATAGTCTTTTATATAATTATAGTCATTTTACAATAACGGATATAATTTATAGTCTTTAGCTAAAACAAAATGCTGACTGATGGATAATACATTTAAAATAATTCCTATATTTCTAGGACAATTATATGCTATATGATAATGTAATGATAAACAAAGAGGAAGCTAATAGTTCTATTATTTTCCTTTATCGTATGTTATAATCAAAGCCCGAAGCATAGGCGGTCCTAGAATTGACTGGTCAATGCGCGAGACAACTAAGCGGTTTGGTCAATGATCTTCTGGACACCGTATACAGTTGAGAAGTAAAAAATATTTTGTTTGTATCGTATACTATCGTATATAATTATTATTATATGTGCTCGCAAAAATCGCTACGTCGGTTGATGAGCACGTTAAAAAAACCTCATAAAACAATGTTATTGCAATAGTAACGGAAGTTGAAAAACCGAAACACAAAACTATTTCGAGCTTTGACCAAAACGCCTGCTTATTTTGCGCATTGACCAGTCAATCCTAGGATCCTTTGACAATAACATATATCTTGAATGATATATACTTATATCATTCAAGAGTTAAGCAGTTTATATACTGTTGCTAGAAAGCATAAGTTTTGCTGCTTATGAATATGCTTGAATCCTGAATTCTTATCGATTAAAAAATTACAGCAATAAGGTAATTTAAGCAATATTTCCTACTACAATCATAAACAAATATTTTTAATTTATGATAAGCTTTGTATCGTAAATATAAAATGTTTAGTAAGATAATATGGAGCAGACAAAACATTTAGTTTATTAATTAAAAACATATGCCTTCTCTTGCACTTTTGAAGCCAATAAAAATTTTGATGCTTTCAATAATATTAAATATTTCCAATTAATTGTCTAATAGGTTGAATAATATTATATAATGGCAAAATGCAACACACACATAGACATGAGATAGATTAATTATTAGTTTTCTCACTGAAAATATGATCAATATGTAACAATTTTATACATTCCCCTTACCAAGAATATAAAATTGTGTTAAGTCACGGCACCGTCGCGACGAACGACGCGTCGTTCGCAATGTTTTCTCGAGAAAAATGTTGGAATATTTACTTTTATACGTAATATTTAAAACAAACAAAATTTGGCTAAAAATGTAAAAAAAATTTTACGCAGCAAATTACCAAAAAAGAGAAGAAAAGATCAGATAAAAGAAGAATGTATACAAAGTCTTACAAAATCGCATGCAGATTATACAGTTGAAAATTTCTTACAAGTCTTAGTTATATATTTCTTTAATGTAATGTGCATACATTATGTTAGAGATATGTTCTTATGTTTTAAAAATATATTGTATATTATCTCTTCAAGGCCAGATCTAAAAACTGATCTATGGGTTGTCCAGACCGGGTTTGTGAGACCCACGCGACTTTAAGATCGAATATTTCCGCGAAAAATTGATATTTTTTTAAATTTTTTTTTTAAATCGAAAGTTAGAATGATTCTACGTCGATAAAAAGAACAGATTGAAAAACTTTTAAGTAGTTTCGAAGATATGAGCATTTAAAAACCTGACAATTTAAAAAAAAAAGGCTTTTGCGTAAAAATTTATCATTTTTTTGTAATTAAGATTTTTACAAACTTTTAACGCAGTTTTGTATGGAATCGTTCATATTTTCAGAGAAAATAGTCTTCTAAAACTTTTAAAAATAAAAACATTTTCACAACTGGTCTTTTGAGACGTTTTTCAAAAAATGCATTTTTCTAGCGCCTAACTTTGACGTATAATATTTTAGCAATAAATAAATATTTTGACATATTCTTTTTTTTTTTAATAAAATGTTTGAACGATTCTGCATCGGTACAAAAAACAGATTGAAAAAATTTTAAGTATTTTCGAAGATATAAGCGTTTAAAGAAAAGGAAATATTTTGCAAATATTCTACGGATGGAATATTTGCTCTTGTAGCTGCAAATCGCATACTCTGCACTCTGATAAATCGCTTTATGACAATATATATACATATATTGTCATAAAATTATGAAAAAACATCAATTAGTTGATATATTAGAAGTGCTCAAACTGAAAAAAATTTATTTACTTTTCGAAATGCCAATGTCGTCTTGTCCTGATTTGGGTCTCTCAGACCTTTTTCATACTTCACAGTTAAATAATTGCATAGTATTGAACGAATGACGCTGTCAATGATTTCTACCGTTGTCTAAAGCTCTCAAGTTTTTTTAGTGTCTTCAGATTTTGCACTAATATCTAATAGAGACACCGATTTAAAACTTTTGGATAGGTTTGGAAGATTCATGTCTGGACTTGAAAGGTTATAGAAACATGTTAAAAATTATTATAGTATAGAAGGTAGTTTTAGTACAGGGAGGAATTTGTGAGAATATATAGATAAAAGTCTTGCTAAAGATACATTCATAGATAATAAATCGATAAAAACATAATATTGGTCAAGGTCGTTGTGGCGAAATGTCGATCAAAACATTGTTAATAAAAAATATTATTTATGTTTATGTTGGTAAAAAAATAATGAACGCATACCGTCGATTAAAAACGGTGTCGGTGAAAAAATAATGTTTATAAAAACAATGTCGATGAATTGCATGTAATTCGAAATTGTCACATTTGATCAAAATCAATAAGTGTTTTCTTATGTATGTTTGCAATAAAAACGTAGCGATTTAGTTTTTCAATAATTGATTTTTCTAAAGATTATTTTTCATCAATAACTTGTGCTCACGCAGAAAACACATCCAACGATTTCGTGATTGACGATGCTGCTTCCTGTGTAAATAACAGTACAATGAGTGCGTGAATGTATATTGAACATTCGCACAGAAAGTTATAAGTAGATTATTTTAGCGTGAAACGTGGCACACAATTTATTTGCACTTCTTCTTTTGTTTATTGTGTTTTATACATTTGTAACTTTCATAATGTACCTATTGTTTATAAATTTCTAAAATTTGCGTAAAGTTTAGCTTGATTAAATTTCTGAATTCCTATAGAAAAAATAATAAATTTGAAATTAGCGAGATTACGATCGTCTAAAATATTACTTGTTATATTCATTTATATTCTCAGACAGATTAAACAATACCATAACATCATCACAGAGATTTCCCTGAAGTATAGCGAGCCAGTCTGTCAGATCACGTTAATTTTTGACAGCTTTATGAAAAATGAACGACTTCGCGGACCCGATTACCCGAACATCCGGCGATCCATATCAGAGTGGCATCAATCACCTTAATTCACACTTGATATTCCCGAAGTCCTACGATTCGCTTGATAATCTTGGCAGATATCCTTCAAAAATCTTCAGCCAATTATAAAGACGCATCAGAAGATTATGCTAATTTCTTAAAATATTAAGTGTATAAATTAATTCTCGGCCTTTTCTTGTCAAAATTCACGGTTTATTTTCAAAAATTCCTGTTACATTTTACTCTGAGAAGTAATTTTCCTCTACATCTTATATATTTTTGCTATTTATCAAGTGGCGGATGTCTTTGCGGAAAAAAGACAGCGGTTTTGATTCAATAAAGTCATCGATGCTTTTTTTCACATCTCTCACTTCTTCTGTTTGGAAGTGAGAGTCCGCTAGACGTTGTTGTAGCGATCGGAACAAGTGATAATTCGATGGAGCTAGGTCAGGAGAATAAGCCAGATGTAACAGCATTTTCTAATCTAACGCACAAATAAACTGTTTTGTCGCTTTCGCTGCCTTTGGCTTCACGTTGTCGTGCAGCGGTATCACTTGCCCTGTTCTATGACCGATACGGTCTTTTTTTGCTCAATGACGTCACTCAGATGCATCAGTAGGTCTTAATAACGTTTAGCAGTAATCGTTTTACCCGGTTTTAATACACTGAGTTTTAATACACATGCTTTTTCTAAGACATTTTGACTCGCACAAACTTCATTTATTTTTTAAAGTTATGTCAGCTATATAATCGCGTGTTAATTTTTTTTAGGTTGTTACTTGAATACTCTAAAGAGGGCCGAAAACTCAGCAATTTATATTAATGTTGATTTTAGAGAGTGCCGAGAATTAATGTAGACCTAATACATGAATGACTTTATTATCATTATAAACAAAAAAAGATACTCACTTATATGGAAGAATAATAATAATATAAGTATGAAATTCTTATGAAGTTGTAATGTAAAAGTAGTAACTTTATTTGATCACCTTAGGATTACAAAAATACTTATAACTAGCTTTACACTATAGTTTATCTCTATCTTACAAATTAATTTATAACTAACTTATAAAACTACCCTACACTCTAACTTCTAACTAGTCTTACACTCTAACTTCTAACTTATTCTCTAAATCTACCCTATCTAGCCACGCACACACACTTTACTCTTGTGGATCTCCGCTTCCACCGCTTTTTCAACGCCTCCTAAATCAATTCACACTCCATTCTTACTATCCATTATTACTTTCTCTTTACTCACTCTTTCATTCTCTCTATTTCACTCTCTCGACATTCATTCTCTTCTCCATCTTTCTCCAACCTTTCCGTTCCAGAATTTTTCCAGCTTCCTTAACTATTGTCTTTCTTTCCCTTCTTTCTCAGCACTATCTTTACCATCTCTTTCCTCTTCCGCTCCTCACTGCCCATATTCTTCCCATATATGTCTCCACTCCTCTATATCTCTAAGTTACAGACCTTACATAATTTTTTACTCTCTTCTTCAATACAGTCGAGTCTCCGTAATTTCTCCAAGTCTGGGCTTTTGATTTAGAGAAAAGCAAAATTACTGAATTTCCCACGAGGGAAAGTCTTGCGGTTCGAGCACACCGCAGTGGAAGACGTACGCACACAAAGCAGTCGCTCGCTGAGCGGACACGTAGCGGCTACGGGCTACTAGCTTGTGCGCGCATCCCTTCCATTACAGTGTACTCGGGACCGTGAGATCTTTCTGACATGCTTATACCGCACCAACAAAATATACATATATAGGCTCCGATATTCACTGCTAGTACTGGAAATCTATAGCACGTGACGTGAAGTATAGATTTTTAGTACTGGCAGTGAATATCAGAAAGCAGTTGTAGTGACATATCACTGCATTTTATTTACATTACGCGCATATGTAGATACATAAATAAAAGTAGTAGAAAAAGCTCTTTCTGCGAAAAACGATTAGAAAGTTCTGAGAAACTACAAAGTGCTAAACTAAAAATTACGGAGATTCGACTATACTTGGCTTCTTTCATCTCATTCTTTAACTTAAACTTCGTTGTTTTCTTCCACTTACTTTCTCTCCAGCCTTTTTTCAAGTACCTTGGTACCCTTACTTCTTTTATTCTTTTGTACTACGGATTATGCCTGTTCTCACAGACAACTTACAGAAGAATAATCGACTGTGATTGGTCAATTTCTTACGACTTACAGCTTACGACTGTATTGTAGAACAGGCATTATACCTTGCTTTATCTATCTTTTCCCATCTCTTTTTTCTTTGAAGTTCTTTCTTTTTCCTTATCAACATTTACATATGTTCTTCCTACTGTTTTCTCTTTCAGTTCCCTTAGCTCCTTCATTCCAATATCTCTTTTCCTGTAATATTCTATACTACCTTTCTCCCACTCCGACATCTCTTCTCTGTTTATCGCTCTGCTCTCAATCTCCTTTCAACATCTTGCAATCTCGTTCTTTTCTCCCTTCTTTCCTCTTCAATCTCTTCTCAAAATCCCATGCTCTTTGACTTTCCCTTGCCTTCAGCAATTCCTTTTGTGTCCCTTCCCTTACCAAGTATCTCGGTGTCTTCCAGTCCACTCCTAGAACTCATCTTATGTACGAGTGGCCTTCACTTCGACACCGTTCAATTCGACACGTTGCAATTGGACACAATGTAAATAGACACAAACTTTTAGACACGATTCAATTAGGCACCGTTCAATTAGACACCATGCAATTGCACACCGTTTATTTAGACACCCTTCGTTTGGACACCAAAATTTGCACTGTTCAATTAGACACAGAAAATATCGCACTGTTCACTTAGACACCAAAAGTTGCAAACTGTTCAATTAGACACCAAAAGTTGCACACTGTTCAATTAGACACAGAAAGTGTCACACTTAGATATCGTGCAATTGTGCACCGTTCATTTAGACACTGTTTATTTGGACACAAAGAGACTTCTTATTTGAACGCTTAAAATATATTCATAATTTGTGTGAGTATGTAACAGTTGGAAAAAAATAAAAAAAAAATAAATTTGCATAAAAACTACTCTTGCATTAAAAACTACTTTTTTAAAAACATAAAAAAAGGAGTATGTACATTTAAAAAGTAAACATTTTGTAGTACACATTATCGTACATGTGTGGGCGGGGGAGGGGCGATGCACCTTCCTCCCAAAAAAAAACTCTAACCTAACTTTAACCTGTGTTATTACTATCATTAATTGTCATTTTTTACTTTTTTTTTTTTATTTTTTTTCATCTGTTACATACTCACAATTATCATACTCAAACTTATGAATATCTTTTAAGCGTTCAAATAAGAAGTCTTTTTGTGTCTAATTGAACGATGTCTAAATGAACGGTGCACAATTGCACGGTGTTTAAGTGAACAGTGCGACACTTTCTGTGTCTAATTGAACAGTGTGCAACTTTTGGTGTTCAAACGAACAATGTCTAAATGAACGGTGCGCAATTGCACTGTATCTAATTGAACGGTGTTAAATTGAACCGTGTCTAAAAGTTTGTGTCTATTTGCACCGTGTCCAATTGAACGGTGTCTATGTGCACCGCTCTCCTTATGTACCTCTCCTGTAATCTTTTCACTCTTTCCCACTTCCTCCATCCTAAAATGAAGTTGCAATAAAAATTATGTAAAAAAAATTATGTAAAACAATTTTTTGAAGTGTTACGTATATTTGAATATAAGATTTTTAATCTTCAGTAAATTTCTATTTATTAATTAGAAATTGTTTGTAGAGTAAGTTTTTTACTTTTATAAAATATGATGAGTATAAAAAACTGAAAGTTTCTTACATCATATCATCGCATAATTGAAATTGTAATTAGTTCTACACATGGAATATATTTCTTGTTTCCTTGTGCAACACGATGAAGTTTTCAGTTAAACTGTCGATCCTGCGAGAACTTCTACATGTATTGAGCACAAAGCACAAAGGTTCTACCAACTTTACAGCAAGACCGATGTTCAATTTGTAAGTCGATGGAGCCGTTAACTATGCAAAGTTGTGTATCAGCTGTACTATTACAATCTTGCCTGTGAATATTACGAACGTACATACAAGAGCGTTTAAAGTATTGCACGTGACACAATTGTAGTTGTAGTCGCAAGTAAATCAACCATAAATCACCAATCAATCATAAATAATTCTAGCTAATGTACGGTAATACTAGTCTATAGACCCTGGAGAATCAATTAAATTTCCTTTTATAATACTATTCTTTCACTTCAAAACCTATTTGTACTTTTTAATGTGCGATTTTTTGCCGAGATACACCATTTTGAAGTTATGAACTTTTCAAAACAGGAATATAGCCTCTTTAACAAGTTGAAAAAACTGGACATTACCATAAGTAATCTGAATATAGCAACTCTTAAACCTCTTTGAAATAATTCGGTTTACTTATGTTAGTGCCCAGCTCTTTCAACTTGTTAAAAGGCTATATTCTTATGTTTTGGAACGTTTATAACTTATAAATGATATGTCTCGGCGAAAAAAATTGCACGTTAAAAAATAAAAATAGGTTTTGAAGAGGAAAGATAGTACAATAGACTTTCGCTATAGATCTGCTAGCCTTTTGTTATAAGTCCGCTTTTCTCTCCACATGTACTTTTACGCACAGTAGTTACTCCCTTACTATGTCTGTCTACGCAAAATTATAGGGGACGGTAGCTTTGCTCTACCGCCTCCCACTATGCTCAATAATCTCGTGCATCGTGCCTGATCGATGCGAGAAGGCTCTTGCTATAGATCTGTTTCCGAGAATTTCCGCTCCTATAGCGGATCTATAGCGAGAGTCTACTGCACTATAAGAAGTTACTAACAAAAATGTTTAAAATAATTTGCTTTTTTTGTAATATTTTTATAAATATAGCCAAAATCGCCATTTTTTGGCCATTTTTCCCTTCAAAAACCTGATGTAATAAGCAGTTTTTGAAGCCAGATTCGTGCTCAGCACACAAAATTACGTAAGAAAACACTTTTAGTTCTCAAACAAAACAATCTCGCAGATCTGTTTAATTGATTGAATTGCTTACGACTTTACGGTTACGGCTAATATTTTCTCACGTGCAATAATTCTTACGTTTTTACATAAAGTTGCATTAATGCTTTAATAACATCTTAACAAAAAAGTATAACTTTATGTATAAAGCCATTAACGTTTCTGTCTAATTTTCCACGCTAATGAATAGTTTGCCTTTTGAATATTCATTATGTGTATTTTAAGCGATTTTAACTAGCCATTCTCTTTGATATCAAAATTTTTTCGTGTTAACAGATCAATGCTTTTGCGGTTTATTGATTAATGACTCAATTTTGCAATAAAATTAATAAAGTTACAACTAATTGTAGCTTCTAACTGATTGTAGTTTCCTTTTTAAATTTTCTTACTATGCTAATTTATAATTTTGCATGTCCTACGATACAAAATGAGTCGATAAATCAGCGTTTGAATATTTATATATTATAACTTTGCATATATAATTTTCGAAGTTTAAAATTATTCAAAAATTTATTGTGCATTACATATGTACATTCATGTATATTTTATTCAATTACCTATATAATAATTAATAATGTATTCATTCTTGTACTTCTTACGTAATTCTAATTAAAATTTACTGCTCTTGAATTCTAATATGAAAGGACTCCGCATTTTTCTTATGGAAATTGGATTTCATTCAAATGGGCTGAAATTTTAGGAAATAATACTTGATGCAATGCTGATGCAAAAGTTATCATTGCCACAACTCAATCCTATGAGTCATTTTGGCTTATAAGCGCTCCTTTAAGTTGAAAACAAGCAATATCATGTATTTCAGGTACTTTAGGTATAAAAAGATGTGTATATATATGCTATGTATGCGTATGCGTGTGCGTGTGTGTGGATAGGTGGATACGTTAGTGCGTTTTTATTCTTGCGTAGTTCCGTGTAGTTCCGTACACTTACAAATAAAAATAGTTCTCGGGCAGGGCTGAACTAAATTGGCTTCTGTAATCTCTTAAAATCTCTTTAATCTCTTTAATCACTAATATATTTGAATTATCTCGTGCGATTTTAATATCGCTTTGTAATAAGTCTCTTTTAATCACTCTGCTATATAATAAGACATACTTATCAGCAATATTTGACACTATTTGAACCCGAGAACTATTTTCATTTGTAAGTGTACAGAAGAATAACTACGCAAGAATAAAAACGCACAAACGTACTCACCTACACGCACACACACACACACACAGCAAATATATATATATTTCAGGTACTTATGATATAAGAAGGTGTATATATATGTATATATATACGTAGGGTGTCCCATTTTAAAACCTTCACTAAAATATCCAGTCAGGGACTCCTCCAATTAAAAAATGACCTAAATAAAAGTTATAGATCTCAACAGCAATCGATTGGTGACCTAGAGTTTGACCTTGGAGTCTATTTTCAAGGTTATTTGAAGGTCAACTCGTGTTTTTTATATCCGGACCCCTATTTTTGACCACGAAATCTGAAAGGGTGCAAAATTTTACGTTCAAATATGTATCTATGTTGTGATTAAAGTTATCTCTTGTGGTCATTTAGAGTTCAAATCTTTCTATGGAGTAAGAAAGCTGGTAAAACGTGTTTTGTTCAAAAATGACCCAATTAAAAGTTATTTGAGTCGAAAGGGCCTTCAATCGGTGACATTGATCACTTATGACCGATGTTTACCAGCATTGACGACTAATAACCGATAACGACCGGTGTTGATTACCTCTGACCAGTGTTAACGAATATTGACATCTAATAACCGATAATGACCAGTTTCTAAGAATCTTTATTAGCTGGGTTCTTCACGGTCTTGCCTTTATCGGCCGGACTAAGAGTCTTGCCTTCATTGGCTGGACCAAAATGGGACAGGAAATGTTTAACTATTTCCGAAATGTTTACCTAATCCAAATGGTTTAACTATCTTGCTACGTCTTCGTAGACATCGATTTATTATGTCGAATGCAGGCTCTGGTGGATAGTTTTTTTATTACCAAACGACTTCTGACGTAAAAAATTACCTGAATTATAAATCACGATCTGTTTCAGTTTCCGGGTCGTACTGAAGGATTCTCACATGATAACCAATATTCCTTACTTGTAAGCGATTTGATCTTGAAATGACTTTCGCGGATCATTTTGACTCATAACATAACAACACATGAACGTAAAATTTTTCGACTTCTCAGAATCGGTGGTCAAAAATATTAGGTTCCCATATAGAAAACACGAATTAACCTTAGAATGACCTTAAAGATGAAGGTCAAGGTCAAGATGACCAAGTCAGTATCCCCGTCCTTCAACGCCAACAACTTTCATTTGATTTATTTCCCATAAAAATTATTACCTCTATCGGCAATTCGTACAAATAAGTGATTTGACTTTTGACGGTTATTCTGACATACAACATGGATACATATCTGAGTGTAAAATTTTGCGCTCTTTCAGAATCCGTAATAAAAAATAGAGGTCCCCATATAAAAACCACGAGTTGACCTTCAAATGACCTTGAAAATAGACTCCAAGGTCAAACTCTGGTCACCAATCGATTGCCCGTGTTGAAACTTATAACTTTTATTTGGGTCATTTTTTGATTGGAGGAATCCCTGACGAGATATTTTAGTGGGGGTTTTAAAATGGGACACCCTATATGTATACATATAATATGAGACATTTTTGGCTTACAAGCGCTCCTTTGAGTTGAAAACAGGCAATATATCATGTATTTCACGCACGCACGCACACATTACACCTTATACCATAAGTACCTGAAATACATGATATTGCCTGTTTTCAACTTAAAGGAGCTTTTGTAGGCCAAAAATGTCTCATAAGATCGAGTTGTGGCAATGATAACTTTTGATCAGCATTGTATCAAGTATTATTTCCTAAAATTTTTCAGCTCATTTGAGTAAACCCAATTTCGATAAGAAAAGTGCAGGATTCTTTCAAAGTTTTTGTTCTCAAAGCATTTTTTTACGCGCATGAGGTCGAGCGTTTGTTTGATTAAATTCACATAGCGTAAATGTAAAATATTAATAGTGACTAAGAAGAAATACTGAATAAGAAGATATAAAACTAGTATATAGCGAATCCGAATTGTCTCGGTGGTTGCTTTCCGCTCGTTAATATATGTTGACTTGTTTATCGTGCGGCGAATATTTCGCGAATATTTTGTTAGCGATCGATATTTTATTATTATTTACAGAATCGCGAACTATTTGACGAGAGCATCGTAAAATCGTAACATCTTTAATAATGTCTGTCGATATATTGTAATTCAGTGTCCCAAGTTTTAATTATGTTTTTCTTATTTCTGTTTTTAGACGGACTATAATCGACATCTCGAACAACTTTTCGAGCGCATAGTGACTTTGCTTATTGACAGCCTGCGAACAAAATTAAATGTCGACGAATTGGAGCAAGTTGCCGAGCTTCATGAATGTCTAATACGAGTGAGACGCTTATTTGGTAAGTAAAACTCTTTCTCTCTCTCGTATCCCACAAAAGAGTTTTTTTATTTTTGATGAGAAAGAAAAAAAATATATACAATATATTGTTTGTAATCTCTTTTATTGGAGAACAATGAAATCTTATCATTCGTCATCGTTTGACGCTATAGATGAAAACATCGTCAATAACACAATGGACGCGGAAACCAAGCAATTCTTACACAAAATCGAGGAAGTGTCGAAGTTAGTGACGGCGATGAAACAGTGGAAACCTTCATACGAGTTAGAGTTAAATGATATTGAATCGAAATTGAAAAATTTGTCGATTTTTGTCTATCAAGATAAATGCTTGAATGCTGGTGGAAAGTTCGAATGGATAGATAGTGTATTAGTAAAGGTAAGTGTATTCCATCACTGACATATGTAAAATTTTTGTCCCGACGGAAAAGCTTTATTCTTATTATAGAATTCACAAATATTTTGTTGACCAGAAAAGGAAGATGTTTTGACAAGAGCTTCTATAAAATATTTCGTCATACTCGGTGTGTTCGAACTTGATATAAGCAGTCTTTATACGATGCTGCTTACAATGCTTCTCATATTTTACATACCGTGAACGATAAAGTTATGCACTACCTCGAACTTTACTTCGCGCTGGACCTCTCAATATTTTAGCTCTGACACATGATAATGTGGGTGCTGCTGAAGTTTTAATAAAGAGTCAAAAATTGCGACTTCCTCTCTACTACATAAAATTGCTCTATTTCTATACGTCAATCTTTGTTGCAATTTGTGTAAAAATTTTTTACTATAATAAAATTTTTTACTATAACTTTTTTTAATATAAAATGCAAACATATGTTCAGTTTTTATATTTATATAACTCGATTTGAATAAGTCAAAGATATTGCAAAACAAAGTAAAATTGATCAGAGTTATCTAGATATTTCTTTGGAAATTAAAAGAAAAGTATTAATATATATATAAAAGTCTTCTATATATATATATATATATATATATATAGAAGAATGTTACCTCTTTAATAACATAGAGTATCAGTTATGTCAAAAAAGGATATAATGATATTGTAAGATCTCAAGTCTTAACATTTCAGCGTAAAATGTTCCCAAAGTAGCATATCTAATAACGAAATCATTTTTTAGTGCTTGCAAGATGGTACTTGGCTGCTCATCGACCAGGTTAATCTGTGCAGCCCTGCTGTATTAGACAGGCTTAATGGACTGTTAGAGCCAAACGGTGTTCTCAGTATCGGTGAACGAGGTGTTGATGGTGACGGCAATGTCGTTACTATTAAGCCGCACGAAAATTTCCGCTTATTTCTAACCATGGATCCCCGATACGGCGAAATTTCCAGGTAATCTCTTCTTTGATTCTCTAGCAATCAATAATTTAAACGTTGCAGTTGTAATTTTACGACATAGTAAAGTGTATAAAAATTTGTTTTATAGCAGTTTTATCATTTACATGTATTATAAATTGCAAAATTGATATTCACTGCCAGTACGAACAATCTATACTTCATGTCACATATGCTATAAATTTTTAGTACTGTAAATATTGGAACGCAGCTTATATTATATCGTTCAATATCATAATTATCCGAAAACAATCGATATTTCAGAGCAATGCGTAACAGAGGCGTTGAGATTTACATGCTTGATCCAAGAAAGAATGTCGATTATAATGCAATCGATCTAAAATCGTTAGTGTTTAACGCTGGTGTCGTGAAATCAACGCATCGTGATGCGTTGCTTGAGATTTACGACAAAATGTCAAACGAGAGCGTTGCGGTAGATCGGCTCAGCATGATAGATTTGTTGCACACTGCGTTTCTGGTGAAACAACGATCGCTGCATGGTTTCCCGTCGAAGCAATCAATCAGAGACTCATGTATTGACGTCTACATCAATGCTAGACCAACACGAGATCCTCGACTCAAGAAGTACTTTGTGTCTCTGATTGATCAGATCATCGAGCAGTACACTGCGCGTGATAATGAAATATCAGTGATCGACTTGGATGCTGCCACGTGGAGCCTAAAACATTTGCACGATAATCCGATATTTACTGTAATTAGACAGCAGGGTTTGCTATTAAATGCAGCAGCTAAAATGTACAAATTACGTGAAGAATCGAATATCAGAAATAATGAAAAGGATATTATCATGACGAAGTTATTGAATGATTTCTGCAATCTCAGAGAAGATGAAGAATTTGTATTGAATGTTGACGTTGCTGAGATGTTGCCGTACTTCTTGTTAAACTTTTACGAGTTATCCTCGCAAAATGACGCACCCCTCAGAAAGGAATGGCTCTCCAAGATACTGCGAGAAAACGCAATGTTTGACGAACTTGAGAAGAAGAGCGCGTTAATGGCAAAAGTAATTACTCTGTTTAGTTTTCGGTCTGCAGACCGAATGAAAAGTTTGTTGCCTTGGGATTTGTGGCAGCTCGTTGGAAGAACGACAGGTCATAAGGATGATAACAGCGATACGAATAAACTGTTACTGTTACTATACGCGAGTAGTATGATACTCGAAAATGACTCGGCACCGACAGAAACAGTAAAGAAGAAAAGCGTGATATCCGTGAAGCAATATTCCACCGTTGTGTTAGAAGGTAAACTGTTTCACTATGTTTTTTTCAAAATAGATCGTATGTTTTTTAGATAGAAGTTTTAAATAGAAGGTTTTTAACTTAATAGAGAATTTTAACCGATAAATAAGAGCCGATATGCTAAATGTTGCGGAATAAATATATATATTTCTTCCGTATATGTATATTCCAGAATATGTATATAGGGTGTCTGACAATTGGTGTAAAATCTTTCGTAGACAGGTAGAAGGAATAAAACTGAGTCAAAAAGTCCTATACCATTTCGCGAGATTCGCAATAGTTACCGGAATCTTAACAAAGATTCGCGAATAAGCATGCATCGAGCGCGTAAGACAGTCTGACGCGCTTCGCTCGGCTACCTTTTATTATGTATAGTATATGCTATAGTATATGCTGTTATATTAGGTTTTCTCATACGTTGCTACAGGTAAAGGCCTATCTACATGATTGATTGATTTGACCAATGTGATTGATAAATTCCGCAAGACCTGCGACCTGCGACTTGCATCTGCGTCTTATGTAGATAGGCCTTAATACCGTAAGCGCGCTAGGCAGTCTTACGCTCGTGAGACATGTTTAAGACGTGAACAGAAGATGTCTTGACTTTTATACAATTTTATTGTTTTTGACTTAATTCAAATCTGTGACAGTTTCTGTGAAATAAAATATGCTTTTCAAACTTCATCGGCATAATTTCTACTGTCTCACAAGGAATGTCGACTTAAGTTTCATTGTGTTCAATTGAGAAGGACTTAAAATAAAGTCGAAACGTCTTGTTAATCAAATATCTTCAATGTTCTTGCACATTCAGCAATCGGTTCGCATTTGCCGTATATATATTTAAACTTTCTGTTAAATCAACCCGTACACGAACCCGAGGTCACCTCTCTCTATTGTTTCTCATTGAATTGTATTAATTTACACTACTAAAAATAAATAAATAAATAATTGTGTGCGTGCGTGCGTGCGTGCGTGCGTGCGTGTGCGTGTATATAGCCCTTCATAAGTTTGGAAACACCTATGTTTTACAGGCAAACAATCGCATGACAGCGATTTATGCATATTTTCGGTTTGAATACATTGTATATGTTAAAACATCTTAAATGATGATAAACATTTTTATTTAGAACACTTATAAGCTTGTATATGCCGAAAATATGTCGGACAATCATTTCCTATTGAAGCACTCAGGTGAATTTCGCATGCTAGTTTAATGTTTGTCTAATGTTATTTATTTTGCCATGCCGTGTTTGACATTCTCGATAATTGTTATAACTTTTACAATTTTTACGGAGTTTGAAATCAACTTGCGATTTAAATAGTTTACTACTTTTACAGAAATAGTAATTAACTATACTCAAACTACTCAAACAATCTACTGTTTCTCTGGCGTGTACAACGCACGCAAGCACGATGCCACGAAATGATTGTCCGACGAATTCTCGGATAATATATATAGACAATATATAAGTTTATAAGTATTCTGAGATAAAAATGTCTATTATTATTTGGACGTTTTACTCAAACCAAATGTATTCAAACCAAAAACATGCACAGTTGTCATGCGATTGTTTGCTTGTAAAATCTAGAGTGTTTCCAAAAGGGTGTATGTAGTCCCCAACTTGTAGTCCCCAAAAGGGTATATATATTCCGCGCGAACATCCAGCATGTCGGCTCTTATTTACTAGTTAAAATTTTTCAATTAATTTGAAACTACATGAGCTTTAATTTTACTTTGTTAATTTGTTCTCATTGTTTTCTTGTTTTATTATTATTATTTATTATTATTATTATCATTATTATTATTATTATTATTATTATTATTATTATTATTATTATTATTATTATTAT
>QVNZ01025920.1:0-21156 GCA_014825645.1 Pseudomyrmex dendroicus | reverse complement strand
GCAAATCAGACGCCGATTACGTAACTATTTTTTACACATCGCCTCTTGGAATGCCATACTCCATAGGCCATGTCAATTTGTATTTCAATGCCGAGAATGTGCTTTCAAAATCAGTTGAATTTAAGCAACCAGGATGCGGTAAGATTTATTACATTTAAAAGTGATGCATTCAGACAAAGTCGTTGTTAAATGCTAAAACGACTAGTCACAAAAAATGTAAAAATGTATAATGAATGCATGTTTTTCAAATATAGATAACATCATTTGTTCACATACAAGGTCCGTTGAATATCTGTATTATATTTTACTGTATATTGGTTATGGATATCCTGGTGTTCCTAACATTAAGTAAGTTTGTGTCTATTCAGACACAACTTCATTTGAGACTGATAAAAATGAAAAAATCTCACGCATGTTTGTAAGATAAAAATTACATTATACCGTGTATATTGTTTTCATTATTTTCAAGAAATAGAAATAGTAAATATACCGTTCAAGATTACTCAATTATAAATTCTCTCTCTCTCTCTCTCTCTCTCTCTCTCTCTCTCATAACTTTTATATTAGTAGTCGGGAAATGGCCAATATGAGGCAAAAAACCAGATCTTCGGGTCAATAGACTTCTTTTATTTTAATGTTAAAATAAGAGAAGTCTATTGACCCGAATTTTAACACTAAAATAAAAGAAGTCTATTGACCCAAAGATCTGGTTTTTTTGTTTCATATTGGCCATTTCCCGACTACTAATATTTCAAGAGAAAGATTTCTGAAGTTAAACTTTTATATTTTTATAGATCTCCAAAGTATCCTGATTCTGAGACCGACTGCGTTTTTGTCAATGGCACAATATTAGAAAGAGACTATATTAAAAAAGGTGAATATTTCTTACGTACGGATGAGAAATATCCTTACTGTGTAAAAAACACATTTAGCTGTAACACACAAATATAATAAATAAGAATAATTTAATTCTTATCTGATGTTATGAATATAATTCTTGTTATGACACTTTCATGTGTTATTGTTACAATAAAAATTAAATCTTACAATAAACAATAAATAAACTCATTGCAAATATGAAAGTTTATTTATATATCTACCTGTTGCAGAACAATCTCTTGCTGAACGGCAGTTATCTCATTATTGTATGTTCATAAAAAAAAAAAAAACATTTTAATGTCTAAAAGTGCTCAAAACAAATTATAAAATTTGTTACGCAATCAGTATAGGTGCTTTAAAAGTTTTTATTTAAGGTTTATTTAAAGTTTTTAAATTAAGATTTTTCGAAAAAGATTATTTATATCATAGATAGACTTAGAACCTTAGACTGAGAAAATTGCGAGATAAACGAGCTCGCGACGCTTACAGATTTGACTAACTTCGCGTACAACGTTCGGACCAAGTAGCTGCGCCGATACGAACGAAGTTGACGAGGTATACTCCGTGATCACCATCTTCGCGCGTGCTATTATGTAGACGAGAAGGTCACGCGCGAATATTTACTCACCGTGTATATCAAAAGAAACAAAAAAATATGCGTTCAAAGACGCGACGTTGGTGCATTTAACGTTGTACGGATGCCGAGCAAATGTTTTCACATCGTTACGTTGTTGTCGCGCGTTACATTCGGGGGGTCTATACGTCCATGATTTATATATACATATATATGTATATATAGTTGAAATCTCCATGAGATGTAGTAATCTAACTAACTTATGGAAATTGATAAGGAATACAAGAAAAGACAAAACCAGAGCTAGAAATTTCATTGCGCATTATCGTATATTTTTCGATTACCTTATTGAATTAAATTTTATAATAATTATAGTTTTATTTTTTTATATTTCGTTCGCGTTCTTTCGCATATGTGACGTTTCTTTCGTTATTCACCTTTAAAACAGCAGAAATGCGTTTCAATCTGCCGCGGGAATAACTTTCATTTAACATTATTCTCGTCATTATGTACATCGTGGTACATCGTTCAGACATTTCTCGTTTTGTTTTTTTTTCTTTTTTTGTTTTTACCATACATAGTGTTAATTATTCCTTTAAGTTTTCTTGTTTGTCTATCACCTCGCACGTAAAAATTTATCGTCGCGTCGTTAAGTTCTTTCTTCGAACAGCCATCCGTAGTTTTCCTTAATTGTCAACATTGATAATATCGATTGCCTTGTCATTTCGTATAGATTAGAAATGTCACTATTCTCTTTCGGTTAGTACTGAATAAGGTATTAATGTCGAGACCAGTAAATTCAATCTGTTTGATTCACGATAAGACTATAAATTAAGATAGTCATTAAAAACTGATTGACAAATTGAGTTAACAAATTCTAAGATAATTTGTTTTTTTTTTTTCTGCCTAATAACGAGCCCGTTGTCACACAAACGTTTTCAATATATGACGAGTACACGTCATCAGTTTCACGGTTTCATCGATAAGAAAAATTATTTTTCCATTAATCATTCTTGTTTACTGTAACGATGATAGTCGTAACACGTGCACAAAAAGCAGCGATGAAAAACTTATAAAAACTAACGATAAATCCTAGTTCTCTTCTTGCAGAAAGCAAAATTACCTTTTTTAACATGACATCAATAAAGTCAATATTAGAAAACAGCAAAATGTATGTAATAAACGCACGGTAAAACATACTATCAAGAAATAAATATTCATGTAGTATGTAATTGTTTCTTGACATGATCGAAGATTATATTATAAACCAATGGTTTTTAATCTATTTAACCATAGCGGATGCTATTTTTTTTTTTTTTTTTTTTTTTTTTCATGTATGTACAAATTCGTTTTTCAAAATACTTTAATCTCCATCTTGAAACTAGGATGTATCTCCAGCGTGTGTTTTTTCGTTTTACTGTGTTTCTTGAAGTAACTAGTAGTTTTGAAATTGAGAATGTTAAGAAAAGGAAAAATGCAGTCACAAACACGATCACGTCTTATTATTTTAGGTATTTTCTTCATTGTTTTCTTTTGTTTAATATTTTAGATCCGCCCTACATAAATTTTGCGTCCGACAATGAATCCGGACTTTTTAAATATGATAAACTTTACTATAACGTATAAGTGATAATATCGTGATAATATCGTGAAGACAATTTATATTCTATGACCTTGGCTTACATCGCGCGGAGTAAACGAACTCATTGTTCCGATATTTTATTCGAGTAAACTCGCACAAATATAAATGAAGTTTTGTTATTAATAAAATTGAAACATAGCAGTGTTATAGGAAAACACATTATCGACTGTCAACAAGTTTCTTTTTGTTTCTTTTTTTTTGTTTTTTTTTTTTTTTTTCATTTGCTGGATCTTGCCATCTCCGGAAACATTACGATGCCTTGACTCGTTCACCTCGCGTAAAACTTATAGGTCTGCAATATAGACGCCCTATATATTTTGACACCGCGCATTGTAAGATATTGCTCAGTTTACACGGAGCTTGATCGCGATCAACTTACTCTCGATTTCGGATCCTGTAGAAATGAGTTTAGTGTGCGGCTGTGCGGTTGTGCTCGGCTGTGAATTACTCAATTGCCCGGTGGTAGTGGGTGCAGCAGCGAAGCCAGGAGGTGGTTGCATCGCCCAATGTTGAGCAGGTGCGTTCTGTTCCTTCATTAAGGATGCGATTCGTTAGTAAAGAGTGATAATATCTCGCTGATATACGAGAGAGAGAGAGAGAGAAGCACTTATACCTGTTGTGCATTATGAGTCACAGTATGAGAAGGATGAATATGAGGAAATTGCCATGTGCTAGTTTGGAATGGAAGAGGCCTAGACGAAGTAACTATGGCTGGATCGATAGAAGTCCAATCCGTAATAGTTCCAAAATTGTTCCATCCTTTTTGATGTAGTGTCTGATGATGGAATTGCTGCTGTTGTTGCTGATTGTTAATTTCACACCAATCCTTCAAGGTATAGACCGTGTCGCCTGCGCATTTGCCAATAGCTGATCAAACAAAAATAAATCAAAAACATTAAACTACAAAGATATTCATATTCTTGGGATGTTTACACAATCAAAAGATTTAAAAGGATTATTACTTTGTGTGTTAAGAAGCGGGCTTCCATTGGGAAGATACGCGCCCTGCTGAGGAGGCTGTGCTCCTGTAAACATAACACTGGACAAATAAATCATGAATAGAAGATATTACATTGATCTTAATGTACAAATACATAAATATAAATATAAATATATATAAATACATAAATATATATGTATATTCTCGTAATTAGACTGTGCGTAATTAGACTGAACCATTTTTGTGCGGATTTTACAAAGACCGTGAAAATGAGTCAATCAACAATATAAATCTTCGTCTATGACTACGATAGATCGTATACGTAAACTTCACGCACTGTGCATTATGATTCCTGATGCTTGGAAAAATTGGACAAACACTAACCGGAGAGAGCGCTATTCGTTGGTGCTGGTCGTGGTATACCGAGACCGAATGAATTCATGTGATTTGGTGTAGAGCCAGGGAAACCCGGTGGTGGAAGACGACTACGTTGTCCTAAATTGGTAGCCGTCACAGTAGCCTGAGCAGGGCTCTGCGCGCCACTTTGTAACAGATTCTGTGGAAGACGAGACAGCAGGGAATGCGACTGAAGCACTTGTAGATTTTGTAAGTGCTGGGCTTGTTGCTGCAGATGTGCGATGTGCGCAACCTAGAAGAACATTTGTCTTCGTAAATATTTTACTGAATTAAATAACTTTTATGCAAAGAAGTAGCTTATACAAGTCATCTCTACAATAAATTCAGTCACATTTTATTTGATGCCTCGGTGGCCGAATTGGGGAGACGATCGCACAGAAAGCGAGAGATTCCAGGTTCGACTCCTGGCCGAAGTGTTTGTTTTTTACAATATAATTAAATTAAAGGGAAAAACTGGCATTTCTCATATACGTGATGCAAATCCAGCATCTCTTACATGAACTCACGAATTAATATTTTAATTAAAAATTCACGTGGAAAAATTTACACAAGAAAAAAAATATATTTATCTATTTCGCACGAACATCCAGCATAGGCTCTCATTGACCGGTTAAATTTCGCATTGTTGATTTTAAATTTCAAGAGCCTAAACTCTTCGTCAAATTTTATTTATTTAATAAAGAATCTTTAGGCTCTGAAATTTTCTAAACTAAGCAATATATATACATAGTCATAAGAGCCGTTTGCAGGAAATGCGTGTATATACATATGTATATACATATATATATGCGTTCACATGTAAATTTTACACGTGAGTTTTTGAATTGAGATTTCAATTCATATAAGATGGTATATTTGCATCACATATACATATAAGAGACCCCGGAAAGCTGGAGGTTTGACTTCTGGCAAAGAGTTTTTTTCGCAATAATTTAAAATTAGTTAGAAATCTCTCATATATGTGATGCAAAAATAGCATCTTATATGAATTTAAGAATCTCAATTCAAAAACACATGTAAAATTTACATGTGAACACACACATATATATCTATATATATGTATACATATTGTATATATACACGCATATTTCCGCACAATATGCTTCTGCACAAACGGCTCTTACGACCGTATCTATATTTTTTAGTTTATTTATTTAGAGTTTATTAAAAATAATGAAAAAATAAAACTCCTTATAAATGTGCAAATTTGTAAGAAAATGCACGTAAAATTTTATAAGAGAATTAAGTTATTTACTTGTGGATAATGTTGCTGACTAAGACTCGCAAGAGTTTGTTGATGCTGTACCCTATTTTGCTCTTCTCGTTCTCTTTGCTGTTGCTGTTGTTGCTGAAATATCCTTTGTTGTTGTATTTGCAATTCATTTTCCATTAATTCGGCTAATGCTTTCTGCGTTTCGTGAAAAGGATCAAATCCTAAATCGTCATCTGCTTTTACATCCGAGCTTGCATCACGATGATTCCGTACTTCGTCCAGCGTAGCATGGCCATTTTGCTTTATATATTCACGATTTTCTTGATTTTGTTGTGCCTTAGAATTTATATGATATATTAGTACAAGTCATGTTCTTTTTTTAATGAATAATTTTGAATACATAGTTTGTTTTCTTATATTTTCCAAATACGTGTTTAGTTAATAATTTCATATTATTATTCAACTTACTTGCATATTAAGCCTTTGTTGTAATGAATTTTGTTGAAAATCTGCCATAAATTTAGATGCGGGTGAATTTGCAAGAAAATTAGTTGTGATAGTACTAGATGATAATTCCGCAAGTGTGGTGGTACTTGGTGCATTTATGTAAACTTCTTCGTCTACAAAACCTTCGGAATTAAATGTTACTCTCGGTGAATCAGTTGAACTAGGTTTTGATATAACGTGATTCGTTCGAGACGACTCAGGCTGAAACCCGAAAGCTGCTTGCCAATCTTCGCTAGTCTGAACTGACGGTAAAGAGTCGGGAATCGAAGCCACTCCCGTGCTCGTCCAATCCAGATTTGCGTTTGCTGTACATCGAAAAGAATTCGAGACTTCTTTTAATAAATGTGATATAATGTAACAATAAAGAAATTTCAACTACATATACAGTAATCTTGAATTTTTCAAATCTGTGTGTGTAATTTGTTTTTCTTTAAAGATAAAAAATATCATTCTATTTAAGCTTTCATAAACCATCAACAATGTGGTAATAATGATGATAATAAATAAAGGATAGTAAAATACTGTGCAGAAAAATTGTAGAACTTGTTACATGCCTGCGAGGGAATTAGGTGGCATTGAAGTGGTGGTTGGTATTTTCTGAAAAGTATTTGAACTGAAGAAACTGTTATTGTCTGCCTGAAAGAGCGACCGATGGTTGAGTGGCAACTGAGATCCGTTGTGTAGTCCTGGTGGTGGTGGTTGATTGGCACCTTGTGATGAATTTGTGCTAGCTGGAGATGAACCTAAACATGATATGCAAAAAATCTCTACACTACAACAGGACGTGGATCAAAAATTTGTTTCTATACTTTTTATAATGCCAGAATAAACAGCTATTTAGACTGCTATTTTGCCACAAGTATGACAAACAAATATTTATTATTAAGTTCCACGAACAGTAAACTTCTGCCATAAAGATATAGTGTATCTGAAACATCACAAAATATACGAAACTTAAATAATTTGGAAAAACCAAAGATATTCAGAATCATTTATGAGATAAATAGTCCATGCCAGCACTTCTTTCATCATAATTCATAAGGTGTATAAAGTTAAGTGTACACAAAAACACAAAAAACAGCTACTATTGTTTTGGTTTTAAGAATTCTCTTTATTTTGGCATATTAATAACTGTGCATTATACTACAGTTTTCGAATATAGTCAGATACTTCGTACATTGTTTTGAATTATTCTTCGTCATTGGCACACACACTCAACCTGCACGATATACATATTATTCAACATAAATAATAATATACTTTTGAATTATTTATAGTATTCATTATAAACGTAATTAACATTAATTTTATAATTATAATTCAGATCAATTTAAACATGATTGATCGTGTGCCATTTTATAATTAATTAATAAAAAATATCGATACATTGATTGTTTGATTTGATTCTGATTTCTAACAACATATTATTATCTTTAATAGCAATTTTCGAATGATCTTCGAATAACTGAGAAAAAAATATAGAACAGCGTAAGTTATAAATATTTTAATAATTACATTTTTTAACATCAAAAATATAGTCTTCTATGTGAGTAAAGTGTAATATCACATGATGTGAACATATTTAAGAAAAATATATGAATATGTACATACTATGTATATTACATATGAAACTGCATACACATATGCATATATACAGTACAGAGAGAGTACATAACGCGATTTTTATTATAAATTCGATTTTCACATATAACTGTCTATATCAAAACTATTATAGATAGACTGGATTTATCTGTATGAATTAGTTAACAAAAATAATCTTCTGGTATATCAATGTTAAAAATGTTTCACAATTAAAATATATATCGTTTAAGATAGTGAATAATTTGATGCTTTCATTATTAATAAATGTTAACAGTTTATGTTATTACAAATCGACTCAACTAACTTGAGGGACAGACAAACAGTTTCTTATTCTCGCTCGTTCTCGCAAGTAAGATTCGTATAGGAAGGGTGTTTATGTCTTTATACATCAATATTAAGTTGCACTAATAATGTCTCAATAATATTTTAATGAATATTTCAATGAAGAGTAAATGTAAAAAAAATTTCGTGTAAAAAAATATTAACGTCTCTGCCTATATAATTATATTGTTACATATTATAGAAAGTCGTTATATATTAATAACGCAAACGAGTCTGACTCTTGCGGCAGGCAGAGCGGAGAGAAATTAATCACGATATACAAAGCTATTGAGCCTCTTTATTTTATTTTGTAACTTATAATGACAATTTTATTGTCGTTAACATATCGTTGCGCAACTATTTTGTTAGACATTTTGTCTGAACAAAAGTTTATAACGCACGCATTATGCCAATAACGCATGTGTTATCAAGTTACAGAGACTCTGTTTGATTGTTACCGGCAGTAATTAAAAATCTATAGTATACGTGAAACCTAACGTGAATCTGCAAATTTTCAGTATTGCCAATAATAACCAAATAGAGCCAGAATAGACTTGCAAATCTGTCTCGGTAGTATCAAAGTTTCTAGAATGTTGCTGTAAATGTCACTTATTTTATCTCCACTTACTTGCAAATTATAGTACTTGTTAACATACAAGAACGAACGAAGGAATAAAAAACTACGTTTCGTCCATCTCTAAATTTTCAAGTTTTATATCACGTTTGTTCTATCTTGTTTAAATTAATTGTAAAGATCATTACACTTCATACAATATATTATTTAGAAGAAATCAATACACAACGGAATAATCGCGATAACAATGATTACAAGGAACTCACCCAAAAGAACAGCAACGCTGCTGCTATCTTCACTCGATTCAGCCAAGTGTTCAGCTTGATGATTTACATTCGAGTCTTCCGTACTTGAAATTGTACTTGCTGGAGTACTATTTTCACGCTGTTGATCTGTTTCACTGTCCGAATGTCGACGCTCCCCATTTTGCAATGCACCATTTACTTTAATTTCGTGAGACTGTGACTGACTGTGAACTAATTTTGATGTTTTGCTACCTTGTTGCGGCTGTGGTTGCTGCGACTGTTGCTGCTGAGGTTCCGTTTTACACTTGATACTCAATTTTTGCAACATTTCACCATTTGTATCAGCGGAAAAGTTTCTAACGTCCTTTTGTCCGATAATTTGCGACTGCGAATTATTTTGCGTGTTAATTGAGCTCGATTCAGACCGCGACGTCGTACGAGTTCCGTGTTTTTCCTTGTTTTGACTATTTTTATGTTTGTTCCGTGCTGCTTGAGTCTTACTTTCGCTGTTACTTTTACCCCGTCGTATACCTAAACCATTTTCACCCTTGTTATTGTTGTTCTGCTGATGCGTAGACACTCCGGAAGATATATGAGTTTGTTGTTGTACTACGGTGCCGCTTCCGCCTGTTACGTTGTTGTGTTGTGATGTTTGTTGCGCAGGTGGCGATATCTCTTTACAATTAATTTGTGTGCCTAAAAACAAAATGTTAACACACATAGATTTATTTAGAATCAAAGATTAATATGAAATAATATTAATATAATAAAACAAGAATAACATACAATAATAAAAATAGAAAAAAATAAATATAAAATAATATTGATATTCTACAAAATTTAGGAATTCTTAATATTTTCTGGATTGTCTTTATTATTAATGTACACTTAAGTTTCAATGCTTAAATATTAGACTTACTATTTGTTTGTCCCGGTTGCAACGAAGGCCACGCTTCTTTAGTTTGTGAAGTTATAGTTCCGCTTTCTCTAACAATACTGCCTGTTACGGGAGGTGACGGTGTTGGTTTCCTGTTTGTTATCAGAAGAATGAAACTATGTACATGCACGAAGATCCTGAGAGATTGTCATTGTTATTAAGAAATATTATTAAGAAACTTCATACCGTTGCACCGAAGATGCATGCGCATGTAACGATTGCACAAGTTTGCGCTCATACTCCTGATGTTTCCCCTGATGCATCTCCTCTTTCGTAAACGACGCCTCCTGGTCCCCAAGATCATGAAGGTACATGCAATCCGGCTTCGGACAAGGTTGGTTGCGCATAAAGTGGGAACAGTACTTCGTCGTTCCCAATGATGTTTTTATTGTCCGTCCGTCCACAACAATGTTATTCACAGCCTCTATAGCACGTAACGCATCCTCTTGACGCTGCAAAAGAATGAAAAACGTGTTAGCTATAATTAAATAAAAATCTACAAAATAAAATAACAACATAATCTTGTGACTCACTCACTTGATAAGTAACATAAGCCGAAGCACTGGGGCCTTGAGACCCTGCATAGGAAGTACTCTGGTTAATTACGACTTTGTGTATCTTCCCAAATTTTCCAAAATAATCGTGTTTCTTTAAAACCTAAAGCATGCAAAGTATTATCGATCTCTTAAAGTTTTTTTTACGAGTCGATATTTATAGGGATCTTGGTGTTGTATTGTGTTTACAGAGAATTTTGTAATTTTTATATCGCATATTTGTGTGTATTACTATATTTCTTATTGATTGAGAGCACACTCACGTCCGCATCTGCAAGTCGCATTGGTAATCCTACTACAAACACTAAATTTTTTTGTACTACTCTCACATTTGCTAGATGTTTCCGATTTTCTGTAACTCGCTGTTTCCGTTGTTGATCCTTTAACCTTTTCTCAGCTTTTAATCTAAACAAAAAAAAAAAATAGAGTAGAAGAAAAAATACTTTTTTCTAACAAATACTTTGCAGTTGGATTATACTGTGATATAAATCTTAGCTTAAAGTATAATTATTCTCTCAAAATCAATACCTTGCTATTTCTTCCTTAGTAAGGGGTCTAAAATCAGCCGGATTTTCAGAATAGGCCTTCCGACATGCAGGACACAAACCGTTTTCATCAGTACGAATTCTGTGCCAACAAAAACGGCATATTTGATATCCGCAAGTGCAGGGGAAAAAATTCAAGTCATCGACTTCCAACGGTTCCATACACAGAGGACATTCCACCGCATCCTCGCCGCTTTGATTCAATACTGACATCTTTGTTGCTAATCCCGTGAATATCACAAGACAAGTGAATCACAAATATTTATCTAAATAATGTCAAAGTCTGAAAATAAATCAAAAGATATATAATAAATTTCTCATAAGAAATATCTAATTAAACTATCTATTTATGTAAAACATAAACAGAAAGCACACACACACACATTTCAGACAACACAGTTAAATTTCTTAAATTTTGCACATCACATATATTTCAACATTTCACACGTTTACTTACATGCAAAGTCAATATCCCAGATATTAAGTAATTGACAGTGCTTGCGACTTATTTTACACGTTGCTACCTTTTTCCAATCTAAAACAGAACAATTCATTCGCAACCTGTTAAATGCCAAAATCAAATTTACACACTGCCTAGTGTGCGCATATTATTTCGCGAAATATTCGTAACAGAAGGCGCGATTTCAATTTGTCGTGATCGTCGAAAATTATTATTATCCCGGCAAACTGTTGCAGTTCGATGAACGACACAAGCAATGTAAACGTGGACACAAGTGCTTTCTTTCGCGACGCAGAAGACAAATGTGAGAATCTGACGTCCGTCAGAGATCAGCTGCGCTGTCTCACGCATTTCTTTCGTTTAAAAATTGAACGCACGTTTCGAAAGCGAGAAAGAACGAAGAGAGAACAACGTTTCCGATCTTGCAAACAGACGTTCGAAAGATCACAAAGCGATCACTCACGACCAAGTCGCACAACTGCGAGTTCCGTTTTGACAGGAGCTGTCATATCGGGGAGGAAAGAGAAAGAGTGAGTGTGTGTGTGTGTATGTATGCGTGCGTGAAAAAGAAAGGAGCAGTGAGAGATGCAGCAGCGAACAAAGGAGACGTACGTACCGGAATTCTCGCGCAATTACACACTGTGGACGTAGATTCCGTGCGACGACGCCTTATGTATGTACAACAAACGGATGACGTCTCTCTCTCTCTCTGTCTGTCTCTCCTCGCGTGCGCTCTGTAAATGCCCTGCAAGACGAATCGAGATGGCGAGAGTTCGTTCCCACCGTACGTGATCGTCGAGGTCGTCGACGACGGGGAAGAAAAAAAGTCCCTTGCACGAATATTACAGGGAGAGGGTCACCACTCTTTCGCTCTCTCTCTCTCTCGCGTTTCTTCCGTCTCTTATTTCTCTCTCTCTTTCTTTTTCCCTCTGTTTCTATCTTATGCGCGATATGCGAACAGGAGGAGAGGGCGACGATCGGGCGAAACAGCTGTTGGTTGCGTCCGCGAGAGGCCCAGGCACGGAGGTAGGCGCGAAAGAAACGTCAAACGAGTGCGAGCGAGAGGATGATCGGCCGCGGCTACGCCATAATAGAGATCTACGCGAAAATCCACCGAGGATGGTCAACGGTGGTGGGGCATGACACGTAAATTCCGCCTCTCGGCGCCTCCGCGAGCGTACGCGAGTACGCAAGGACGATGACGGTTTCACGACGCGAATTTCAAGGGGGAAAATGCGAGAGAGAGCCGGTGGTGGTAGCGGCGGTGGTGATGGTGGGGCGGCTAAAGGAACGGGGTGGCGTAAAGAGGACGAACGAGTAGGTGGAACGTGAAGAGGGCAGCAGGGAGGGGTGGATGGTAGAGAGAGCGAACGGTGTCGACGCAGCAACAGAGAAGAAGAGACCGAACTGAGTTATGCTATGTATATATGGAAACACCGACTGCTATCACCATCTCTTTCTGTCACATTCGGAAAAGATATCCTCTCGCCGTCTCGATCTTTGTTGCCGATCTCTCTTCCTCATCTACCTGCGCTTCTCTCGCGACACGTTCTCTCGAAGATTGAAGTAGAGGGATCTCGAGAGGGTCGCGAGGGCGATATTTGTATCATACACGCAACGACGCGTCGCGATTCGGCTTTCTGTTTGTGTATAACGCAATTAAAAGCGATCGCGATCTACCCGTGCGATTGACACGACGAACAATAGCGAGACGGCGACGGGAGCAACGTCGACGAGAACGATTATACTTCGTAGCTACGAACGTCATCCGAGATTCCGCGATTTGTCCGCCAGAGGGGTTGTTGCTCCGAGTGCCCTGAAAGCCTCCGCATATACCTGTCCGCGTTAACCTTAATCGTGCGCGACAAACGTCTATAATGACAAAACGATCGGTGAAATCTCGCGATTATCGCGAATAACCCGAGAAATTCCGTGCGCTCGCCGGTAATTCGTTCGCTTAACAATCGTCGCCGAGCGTGTTGCGCGCATCGCTCCCACAGAATTAACGAATATTTCTCACGATTCTTTATTTACTTACTCGCCAACACAACTCTTCCACCACAATTCTCTCTCTTCACTGGGAAATTTTTCTATGGTGTTCCACTATCCCGGAATCTCTGTTCTGATTCATTGCGCGGCCGCGAATGCGCGCAAAGCGGATGTCGCGCGTGTCGCGGCTGTTTTGAACGGGCGGTTACGAGGCGTCACCGGTCGCCCGATTCGACCAATGCGATCTCTCGGTTTCAATGGAATCATCGTCCTGATTTGGTTCTAAAAGTAAGAGCCAATTCGCGTTCTGCTATAAAACAGCTTGTTCTGCTGAATTCAGCCATTGCGTTTTGGGAACGCGTTATCTGCGCTATTGCCATCGTTCATCTTTATCGCTCATTAGATGTAAAACAAAGATAGAATGACGCGATAGCGCTCTCCAAAGGCAGCCACTGTCATATGTTTCAGACCTATTTATACATGAAACGCAGAGCGCATCTCGCGGAATTGACCAATCACGTTGGTCAAGTCGGCCAACGGACCAACGTGATTAGTCAATTTCCTCCTGAGACCTGCTACTTACCTACGACCCGCGTCTGCGTCTTTTATGTAGATAGATCTTTAAGTCATTCACTACTGACTTTGCGTCGTATGCGCGCCATGTGAACGCTTTCTTCTTCTTTTTGTTTAGAAATATGTTCAATATTGAATAAAATATTGGAAAGCGCCTAGTTTGACAAAGATAATAGACTCTGCGGATAAGGATTCAGTGACAAAATTAAATACACAATTAAATGAGACTATGGTATCGATGGGAGACGTTACAAACAATCCTCCGGCTCAAGATCATAGAGAAAAATCTATAACAAAAAATACAAAGACGCAACCAAGGAGTTCAAAGAGCCCGATTAAATCACCGCGTAAAAATATCTTGAGAAAATCTGGAAACTCGTCCGGTGAGAGCAATGGAGATGTTCGGATGACAAACGGCGATGTTGAAAGGACAAATGACACATTTCAGAGATCATCATCTGCCTTGGCTTCATCAAGACCATATACTGTAACAGAAAATTAGTGTTAATCAAACTTCTTAACTTGATAAATAATTTATATAATTACAGACAGTGTGATTTGCTATATTTTTTTCAGCTTAAAGAACTGGTTCAAAAAGAAACATTAATAGAGAAAAATATATCTTCAACCTTTAATCTGGAGGATTTATCAGATAATGAAGAGATTTGGATTATGGATCTTCCCAAATTGGCAAGTTGTAATCAAAGTGCATTATATTGTTTCTCTATCTGTATCTTAATCTATTAAGAATGCTATTATTTTTATACAGATAGATCCACAAGAACTCCGTGGTCAGACAATTGCTATAGACGATAAATCCAAGATTAAGATCAAGGATGAACGATATAGTACAGTTGCCAATAATGTAAACCACAATGTTACATGTGTTTTCAATACTGAAAAAGGATATAAAGCAGGTAATTTTTATTATTTGGAACTGCACAAATTATTTTAAAATGTTTTTTTTATATTTTATATAAATGCGTATTAATTAACGTATGTATTAATTTAATTGCATATTAATTTGATAATTTCTTTTATAGTAAATATCAATGCAGTTGGTACATTGTCAGTAAGAAGAAAATTGTCTGAAGTACTAGAATTAAAGCCAGTATCTGCAAGTGATTCTAGTGTACAATTTCCATATAATTTAAAGCCAAGGCATATCTCAATTGGTGTTACTAAGAAACATAATATGTCATTACGTAAGAAAAAATCACAGAAACGTAGTTCTTTCAAATCATAACAACTGCTGTTTGTGATATAATGTAAAGAGCGTTCCATACAAGATTTAAATAATTACATAGATAATTAAAATATTTGTTTTGAGAATTCATTGTAAAATATATATTTTTATGCATACAAAAAGGTAATTTACAATATAAGCATGATGCTTAATAGATCTATTTTATTAGAAACTAAAAACAAATTTAAATATTCAAGTATACTGCGATATAAACTGCAATGTATATAAATTGAAGTTTTAAAGAGATAAGAATTAGAAAAAGAATGTCAAGAATTATTCTTGAATTCTTTAAGTTACTATAGTCTTTGAAGAGTATATTATTATATTCTTCAAAGACTATAGCAACTTAAAGAATATATTATTATATTTACAACCTCTTTTTTTTAAGAGAGATGATCTTTTATTGAGATCCTTTTTTAAGAGAGATGATATGTCTGATTAACTTGATCGGCCAATTAATCTGTTGTTAAAATCAATGGTATTAGTCTTTTAATAATATTAACCAGAATTGATCAATCAAAGTTGAATCTTTGATTGATCAATTCTGGTTAATATTATTAATCAAAGTTGATATGATCAATCAAAGTTGAAACTTTTGCTGTTGAACTAGCCATGGAACTGTACTACTGTATGGATAGCTCTGCTATAAAATACGACTTGATATTAGTAAAAAATGTAAAAACATTTCTGTATTGTGTAACAATGTTAAATGTATATGGCTTTTAATGTAAAATAAAGAAAAGAGCTATAGTGATTATTTTTGTTTTAAAAGAGCGGGAAAGCACTATAGTGGCATGTAGAGCTTAAAAAATTAATCGGCTGATCAAGTAAACAAATTTGGATAAGATATATATAACGTTTAAAAATATATAATAATATTAAATATATATATATACGTAATATTTCTTGTTTAAATATATATAACACAAGAATTGTAATAGAAAGTTTATATATGGTATTTTATATAATTCATCACTTTGATCGGTTGATCAAAGTGGCTGATGCGATTGATCAATTCCATCAGACATACTACGTACGATACTGCCAAATGAATAGTATGTGTATATACACGTGTACCCAATACATTTACAATAAACATTTTGTTACATGCGCTAGATGGCGTAATCTCTGTATCCCTTGTTCGGTTATTACTGGCAGTACTGTATAAGTCCATATTATACGTGACGTAAACCTATACATAGATTTACAGTACTGTCACTAATAATTAACCGAACTACTGGAGGATTTTAAAAGTCAAGTTTATAAACATATATACATAAAAGGCGCGCTAAATTGCATAATTGTATGTACATATAAAGAAGAAAATCCGTAAAGAAATCGAGATATTCATGTTTCTAATTTAAATACGCAGCAGAAAAAATTAAAAAAATTGTGTTCATAGGAAACCTCTCGTATCAGTGTATTTGCAATATGTCATCAAAAAATCTACGAAGATCAGCACGAATTAAAGCTTCTGTTAAATATACGGAAGACACTGAGGAGGATGCATTTGATAAATCTTGTAAGAATATATCTTACTGACAATTATGTTAAAAGAGTATAATAAATATAATAATTCTGCAATATATTTATTTTTAATTTATCTGTTTCTGTCTTTATTAGTCTCTAATATTCAGGTTTGTTTTACACTTATGATATTTATTATACTTTTCTTGTTATGTACACACTATACATACACACGCAATAATTATATGTATAAGCAGTCTTTAGATATTATATATTTTATAGCACCTGATATATCAAAAACTGAAATGGAGAAGAATCTTGAAAGCATAAAAGAAGACATACAGAAACCACATGGTACTTAACAAAAGATTTTTGATAAAGTATTATATCAGTTAAAAGTTTCTATTTACATTTTATCTCAATATTTTTTAGAGTTGTTTTCTGATAAGGATGTGAGTGGAAGTAAACTATATGGATTTCAAACACCAAAGAAAAGTAATATGATTAATAAGGCTAATCAATGCCGTGTGTCTCCAAAGAGTGAGAGTCCAAAAAATCTTAAAACACTTACAACCTTAAGAGTTGTTTTAGAAGATATAACAAAGAAGAATATACAATGTGCGGAGAATCATGGTGATACACCAAAAAGTATAATTTATTCTACATAGAGTTTTTTGTATATGTTACAAAAGAATATATCTTCAAGTTCTTCTTTCTGTTAGTGTCTCGGAGACGATATTTGCCTAATGTAGATTCAAGTGGGGATGAAAGTGTATCAGAAGATAGTGAATATGTACTAACAGATGATGATAGTTCAGGTTCTGATGAAACACATAGTAGTGATAATAATGAAGGTTCTGATGTAAGTGAAGAAGAAAATAATGCTAAAAAAAGAATGAAACAAAGTGGAATTGCAAAAAAATCGCCCCCAAAATCTGGAATACCAAATACACCTAGAAAGATAGTAAAAAAAGGACGTAAAACTACCTCTTACAAAGATTATGTAAGTTTCAATTAATAAGATTGTCGTTAATATGTGTTAAACAATATTTTGTGTGATTCTATTTGTATGGTCTAATGTTTCTAGCACATGAACGCTGATGAATACTTCGAATCTCAACCAGGAAAAATAATTACGTCTGATCGTACATTGGGAAGACTACGTAACGCTCCTCTTACCAGAGAAACGATGAAGGAATTATTGATGCATCAAAATCATGTTTCCGCGATACACAAGAACCGTATTTGTTTGTTAACAGAAAATTGTAGATCATTCTTTCCCATGTGGCACTTTATAATGGAGTGAGTAACGTGGTCATTAAAAGTAACGTTTGACGATATTTCACAATTCTAAACTATGTGTTAAATTACAGAGAAGGTTATAGTCTTCTTCTTCATGGTATAGGCTCAAAAAGAAATTTAATTAATGATTTTCACAACGAAGTTGTAGCGGATTATCCGTCGTTAGTTATAAACGGATTTTTTCCCAGTTTGACAATAAAAGATGTGAGTGAAATAACGTACTGTGATAGTGTTCTCAACTATAAAAAGAAATATTTATAGTAAATTAATGAATGTGGTATTTTTTAGATACTTACTAGCATAATCGAAGACCTGTTAGACTTGGATTGTCCAACAAATCCTAAAGATTGTCTAGAACTTATTGAGAAGACTTTGAGAAATAATCCAAATGATCGGCTTTATTTATTAATTCATAATGTAGACGGGATCATGTTGCGTTCCAATAAAGCGCAAAATGCTCTTGCTAGTCTGGCAGCTGTTTCCAATATTCATGTAATAGCATCTGTCGATCACATTAACGCACCACTTCGTAAGTTCTATTTCTATTTTTTTTATCTTCAACCTTATATATGTATAAACACACAAGACGTTTGATGATATTAATTTCTCCTTTCAGTTTGGGACCACATAAAGCGCGCAAAGTTTAATTTCTACTGGTGGGACGCAACAACGTTTTTGTCATATCAGGCGGAAACCTCGTACGAAAGTTCTCTGTTGGTCCAGCAAAGCGGTGGATTCGCGTTGTCTTCCCTTCAAAATGTATTCCTCTCTCTCACCACAAACGCTCGAGCGATTTATCTAATTCTCGTAAAATATCAGTTGAACAATAACAGTAATAATTTCGCAGGTAATTAACGCTCAATATTTTATATTACAAAAAAGCTAACTCTCGTAATGTTCAAAAGTAATAACGTGATATATCTTTTACACAAAATTACAGGAATGCCGTTCAAGGATCTGTATCGGGCAGCTCGCGAGCAGTTCCTAGTTAGTTCCGATTTGGCGTTAAGAACGCAATTAACCGAGTTTATAGATCACAAATTAGTACGCACGGTGCGGAGTAAACGCGCAATCGATGGGGCCGAGTATCTTTCTATACCACTCGACAATGCTCTTCTCAAAAAGTTCTTGGAGCAACACGACTCATAAGTTGTTTAATGAGCTTGTAGTGGCAAAAGATTGATATAAAAAATATGTGAATTTGTAAATAACCGGTTTAAAAATGTGGTGACACAAGTATTTTTATATCTTTTTTCTTAACGTCGTATTTGTATAATGCTCGTGATTTTATTAATAAAATACAAATTTCCACGTTTTTTTCTAATTTTTATTGTCTTTCTGATTGCGACGAGTACGTCGCGATTGTAATCGCGCCGATGAATTATTCCGTTCGACTTGGCCAATCGCATTCAACAATTTAAATATGAGGTTTGTTCTTTTTCCATACACTGGCCGCGCTAGTTCACAGTCTATCTTTTCTTATTTCACATTAGAAGGAAAAAGATGGACTGTGTAGCCAGTGCATGAAAAAAGAACAAACCTATGGAAAGGAGTAACTAAGTGTAAAAAGTGCAGCTGCAAGTACGAACGCGGCGCAGCAGCACCGCGCAGTTGGCGCGAATCAAATCGAAAGTGTTGATTGCGCGCGCGCGCGACGTGTGTTTTGTTTGTATACGAAATATTTCTTAGACGCGTCAAAGTCGAGCACGGCACACGAAAATGTGCTCCCGTGCGGTCGGATAGCGATCGGCGAGACGCTGTTTCTGCGCACGAACGTCGTCGTCACGGAATGACGTATGAGTCGGGAAGAGCCAAGGTCGGAACGGCGTCGAGAGACGGTGTTAGGTTATGTGTTGCGCGGTGCGACGCGAAGTTCGATCTATTCCATCGACCGCGGCTTCGATAATCGCAGGCAGTTCGAAACTCGCGTTCGACGTTAACGGTCGGCTCGTCTCCCGTCTCTCGTTTGATCCAGATTGTTCCTCGGGAAAAAATTGCTCGTTCGTCGTTGCTTTCGCGACTGTTTTCGTTTAATTTGTTCGCGCGGAGCTCACAGGAATAATATAAACGATAAATTGCGCGATACTCCTATTGCCGGCCGGCTCCGGCAGTCGACACAACGGTGTAAACAAAGCGTCCCTCGTCTGACCGTTTTGACCTTACGCTGGTAAGTTGCACGCGCGCGCACAACCTTGACTTTCAGATTGAGTTGTGAAGAACGAGAGAGTGTGAGAGAGAAAGAGAGAGAGAGAGAGACGGAGAAAGATACAGAGAGACAAAGATAGAAACGCCACGCCGAGTCATAAAGTAGCGGCGTGTATGTTTGTTTTTGTAAAACTCGCGATGTCGCCTCCGAAATAATTCGGGGAACGTTCGACGTAAGAACGTATCTGCTAAAATATTTTCGCATCGTTATCGAATTGGCGAGTTTCCCGACGTTTCTATTATGTATAAGAAACGACGCGTAAACGAACAAGCTCGATATTTTTAGATGTTTTCCTTTTTAACTTGTCTCTCGGTGTTGTGATATTGCTGTGAATTGAGAAATATTGAATCGTAATTGACTCAACGAGAAGAAATTGTTGGATTACTAGTAAAGTAAAACGTATAGCGGTTATGTTTCTCTTTGTTACTTCTCTTTCATTATTCTGAGAGTCTGTGGAAAATTTATAAATTTCAATTTAAGCTTGGCATCATGGTTGAATTATAATGGAGATACGCACTTTTGTTTGTTACAGACGGTTTGATTTATAATCTGGTATCAATCTGTTGTTGATGTCACATCATCTGCATAAGTAAGTAATTTTATTTTCTCTGAGAAAGCAAAAAACACTGTGCAATATTTAAAGTGTTGAATCTTACTATTTTTAAATTTTATAGAACAGTGCAGTGTTTTTCAAATGTTCAGTTTGATAAATTGAGCCAAACATTTTGCTCGTGTAATTATTGTCGTGCATATATAATTGTTGATTGATATGATCTTTTCTACTGCACTCTCTCATGGTAGATACAATATTTATTATTTCTTACTTACACACTGTACTCCAAAACATTGTGCACAGCCATGTGTAAATATATCTGATCAAATATATTTGCATTATTTTTTCACCGCTTTGAGAACAAAGCAGAGCAATAGAAATTGTAGCTTGACATAGTTTACAAAATTTCT
>QVNZ01025918.1:0-17066 GCA_014825645.1 Pseudomyrmex dendroicus | reverse complement strand
TGTGTGAATACAGTGTTGTGCTTTGAAAAAAACTGTTCGAGAATTCACGCTTTCTTCGTTGCACTTGTGGAGTATAATTCGTCTGTGGCAGTTTCAATAATGAGTTTTGTCAACAACCTCGACATCGGAAGCGTCAAAGCGAGACTGTCCCACGGCGCATCGACTATGGTGGTGCCGACGGCCGACGGCCGAGGTATGTAAAACGCAAATATAATTCTATTTCATTATGTCGATAAAAAAAAATTACTAACGGTACTAGTTTTTGAAAGAAACATCGTTATTATATGTTTCCTTGCATAAAATTTAATGATGTTTAAACGCGCGTGATAACACTCAAACTAACATAACATAATAATGCCTACTGAAAAATTCGCCGCAACGTTTTTTTTTCAATCATGTGACGTACATTAGTTTCTTTCTTTTTTTTTGTTTACTTTCAATTTCACACCTCGAATAAAATTTTACGCGTCGGAGATTATCAAAATTGCGACGAGCAAGTCTAATACGTTTAATTTAGAATTTTGACTATCTCGTTTTTTCTGTCGTGTGTAATTTTGTATCTTGATACGCGTAAAATTGAACGAGCCGAGCTGAATTTTTATTTAATCGAGTTGCACCTTATCGATGACCCGATTCGATAAGCGCGTCCGAGATACGGAAGAGAGATTTAAGGTCACATCTTCTACGGTTTGCGAGAACCATCGAGAGAACTCGCCGCGTTTCGCGTTTGCCGAATTCTCGATGAAGCGTGAGAACTCCTCTCCTTCACGTTCTCTTTTTCGGCGTTTTTATCGATTCACCTTCAATCCGTCTGCATCCTTCTGACAAATAGTTTCTCGAAACTCGACCTCGTTAAAAGCCTCTTTTTCGCTTCCGTTCTGACCTCCTGAGAGAGAAGGAGGAGATACTTGTGTGTGTTGGACGAATGCAGCGCGGGAGGGGAAGTAAAGAGAAACATTTGACGTATTTCTCAACAAGCGAATTTGAGAAAAAACTCGATTCTCTCTCAAAACACGTTTGTTATCGCGCAATTAAATATCGTTTGTCGAGGTGAATCTTATACTCGCTACTGTTGAAAGTTGTGGTTTTACTTTCTTCACGAGCGGTCAAGTAGTGTAATACAAATGATGTCTCACGAGTTTGAAGAAGAAACGAGAGACGTCTCAAGAAATGTAACATCTAGCGACGACACAAAAAAAACATTACACATTTGAAAGTTTCACGAGTGAAAGTCTTCCTTTAACACGTCTTTAAAACGTACGTTCTACAACATTGTGCTCTCGATGGTTTTCTTTGTATGAAGACTTGCAATTATAATATACAAAGCCGTTTATGTGCAATTCATATATTATAAAAAATAACGTGTGTGCGTGTATAAATGTAGAAAGTAAATATATAATCAAAACAAAGAGGAAATAAAAATTTCTAGAGAAATATAGACGCGAACGGCGGAAATGTGATTTCTCGAACGCAGAAAAACAACTAGTGAAATAAATATTATTATTTTTACGATAAATAATATACGATATTAATAGCTTTGGTTCGCGAGGTGATAGTCGTATAGACGACGGCTAACTGTAGAGGTGGCGACCTTGAAATAGGCGGGCTGTCTACCTCAGACAGGCAGGAAGATGCAGGAAGAAGCGGAGGCTGCGCAAGAAGCAGTTGGTGGAGGATTGATTAGAACGTACAAGCTGAGACGCGCGCGCGCGACCTTAGAGTATACATTATAACGCGCGTCGAGAATGAATTTACTAAATTTCACGGCGAGAAAAATGACGACAGATGTAATGGGAGAAAAGCAGCTAAAATTGATTAGCGTTGCCACGCTTCTTCTGCATTAATCTGCGATAATTAACAAATTGCGACTGTAATTACGAGTGTGTATTTTTGTAAGTCGCGCGAGATCTCTTTAAACTGCGCCGCGGATTATTTTGCCTTGAAACAGTAGTGTTCTCACGTGTACACTGAAGATGCAGAAAAGAGACGCAGACAAGAAAAACCAGCCCGTTATGGTTGATTAAGGTTTTTAAGGTCGTTCGATCTTAAAGGCCACTTGCTGACAACTCGTCGGCGAAGAACGTCTCACGACAATTCGCACACGAGTGTCGAGAGAACAAACTTGCTTTCGCGACAATGTCGACCGTGACGATCTAACATCGTGGCGAGCTAACACCTGGCGACGGATGATGCATACGCGACTTAACCGGGCATTTCCTGCATTAGTATATCATTTACATCCCCGCGCGTATCTCGGCTTATTATCTGCCTACGTGCGCCCCGATGCGGTGTCGAGCTACCGGTAGTGTTTTACTGCACCTGAACGTTTATTAATTATTACACTATTTGCCGTGACACTCGAACAAAACTCCAGGAGCGGATTTAAAATTATAAAATTGAATTTGATAAGCAATTAATTTTACGAAACAAATTTTTCACATAAAAAGACTTGCACGAAATATAAATCTAATACAACGTCTAAAATTTCAAAATAAATATCTGAACAACATCTCGTGCATCTATTTTTGTTATAAAAAAATATCTTGAATTTTAAATGTACAAATTTTTTTATACATACTATGTTATAGTCAGTATTCTCCGACTTGTTTGGAAACTACTTTTTACGGCGTTTATCTGCTCCTGGAAACAAGACTTCTACGGAAGGAAATTCTTGTCATCGCTCGCATACAAATGCGAGTCTTCAAACAAGGAAGAAATTCCTATCTTGTTATTTTTGTTTAAGGATGATAACTCATGTTAAAAAGCTTTCATTTTCGCGTCTTATTACCACGATTTAAGCACGAGATAAAATTATAATACGACTTTAATTTTGGTGCATAAAAAACGACTCTTGCGTGTTTGTCGTTCGACGATCGGACGTCGATTGAGAAAAAACGGCACGACATTTCTCTCATTTCTGCGCATTTTCTCGAAAATTCCATCTGCGCATTTCTCGAAACATCTATTCTATTGAAAAAGATTGTTCTAATTCGCATCTATGCTTACCCAAGTAACCAGTTCTATTGAAAGTTCTCGTTTCAGACAGAAGAAGAAAAATTCTACCTGAAGCAAATTATTATTCTGATCTTTGCGAAGATCTTGCGAATAATGCGGAGTTATCTGCGCACAGGTAACGAGTCGTGATTGAACAGTTCTCCACGCACATTTTTTTAATTTCACGTCGACACACAACAAAATTGAAGTGTCTCGTCGTTCTCGCAGAAAAAAAAAAGAACAAACTGGTTTGTTTGCAAAAGAGTCGTACGCACAGTGAGATGAAGCCCTTAACTTTCACACAATTAACTGTAACGTTCCAGTTTTTCAACTCTTCGAGAACAGTAAATAAAAAAAGTTTTATTCCGTTCCTGGAGAATTAAAACTTTGTCATTAAGAAGGAGCTCAAAAAATTGTTTCTGAAAAAATAAAAAGAATTACGATTAGTTTTGCGATGAACGTCGTTAGGAAAGAGACGTGTCTTCGGGAAGAACAACGTTAATGTTCGAGCGCTCTTTACATACAGTTTGGCATCCGAAGACTCTCTTGTCGGACAACGGTCACGAGAAACGCGGTACATTAATCAGGTGGAACGCGTCAACGGCGGGCGAGCGAATAACACAGTTAACGCGACTGCAATTAGACTCAGGAATGTCTGGAAAGCCGGCGGCGGAAGGTCGGCGAAGGCGCGTTTAGAAAAATCGAAGAAGATTGGATGCTCCCTTCGCGGTTCATCGCACAGGTGATCGCGGGATAATCGATCGCGAAACGGAAAGAGAGAGAGAGAGAGAGAGAACCAGAGACTTTCCACACAACTGAAATTGATCATTTTTACACGAGAGATAAGAAATCTGTTGAATGTATTTTTTTTTTTTTTATTTTGTTGACACATGCAGACGGTGTTTCTTCATAAAAAGAAACGGCAAAACCAAATTCAAAGATTTGTTTATCCGTTTAATTTGAAAAGTCAGCCCGCTTCGTTAGATCATCGGACGTGGGTCTTTGCGGCTTTGACCCATTCCCCGTAGAAAAAACTCCTGCGGTGCATTCTTCGAGCGATTCGAAGGTACGTCTTGATGCATACCTGAAAAACGACTGAGGACGAAAACATTCCCGAGAATTTTGTTTGAGATTAATATTCAACACTTTTCGTTCTCTCGTTCTTCTTTAACTTCTCAAAAAAAAAAAAAAAAAAACTATTGAAGTTGAAACAAAATTTAAACTTCTTCAAAAAGTGATGTTGTAAAATTGCACACGTACGATTTTATACAGACGTAGCGGATCATATATTTATGTAAGCAAAGAACAAAAAAATGAGAAGCGAGATGAATCGCTTGTCGGATTCGAGGGATTCTTTCGTCGGGTCAACTGATCCGACATAACTTCGTGTTGCTTTCTCCTATTTCTCACAAAGTTCCGAGACCCGCCTCACGTTCCTTCGCGTATTTTCGTTTCAACGTTTGAAATTTACACGCGCGCGTTTGCGTAGTTATTATTTTTTTTTATTATTCTGTTTGGTAGGGAAAACATTACACAATGTTAGAGATCGAACTATATAATCGATGCTGTTACGTTCCAGATGACTTGCCGGGCAAATATATCCGCGGTAGTAATGTAGAAAGTAATAGTCGATACGTTAAATTATTATTCGGATCGCGTACTTATCTCGCGAGTGATAATTCGCCGGTGTAATTATATTTTCGTACGCGCGCATACATACGAGATCGCTCGAAGAAGTGGAACGAGCGTGTGGAGGACAAGATGCGAGGGAAGATGAATCCCTCGAGATAACATTTGCTACGTAGGTATTTGGCGTAACTTGTTTCCGAGCATTTAAATTTACTTTAATTACCGGCTTCTCTCCTCTCGTTATAAAGTTGTACGGTATTTATCGTTACGCCCCACATTTTCGCGCATACTTGGAGAATTTCATCAAACGGTCCGGCGTAATCCGCCGTACGTGGCGCGTGTGGCTTTCACTCGTTTCTTCGCAAAATCTTCCTGCGCCGCTCGCTCGTTTGAATTCTTCGAATAATCTTGCCGCATATGAACGACAGATCAGAAAAATACGAACAGTACATACGATTTTTTTCCGAAAAAATTAGAAAATAGCGTATTTTGTCATTTTTATCTTTTTACATAGTTTACAGAATTTTATTTTTTTCTTTGAAGTCGTATAAGAGCAAAAATTATAATTTACTGTTACGTTATTGTGTCGAGATTTTTTTTACTCAAAAATACATTGTATTAAAAAAATTTATTCTCGTTATCAAATCAGCGGTCGGCTTCTCTCGTGTCGGCGAAGACGAAAGGCGGAATCTCGGCTGGGAGGATAATGGATTCGTACGGGTGACGTGTCGTTGCCACTGAAAGGCGGTGGCGACGGCGACTCTCGTTAAAACGTTTCTGGAGCACGCGATTCCCGGTGGCGATTGTTGCCCAACGTGCTATCGTGACTTTAGGACCCTTCTCTTTCTCTCTCTCTCTTTCTTTCTCCGTTCCTGTTCCTTCACCTTTCCCTCCCTTTCTTATCTCTCTCTCTCTCTCTCTCTCTCTGTCTCCGTTTCTTCTGCTCTTGCGCGAAACACGACACGAACCGCAATCGAGTTCTGTTTATTTCGATTTTTGCGCAAGAATAAAATATCGCCGCTTCACGATAAAATCGATAACTACATGAGTTTTTTTTTTTTTTTTTTTTTTTTTTTTTTTTTTTTTTATAAAGGCAACGATCGTGTATGATTGACAATTACAAATTGGCGGATCCTGCTTTCTTAAAATCACATTAAAACATGTCGTGCAGTCGTGGATGATTCTATCGTGAGAACGCTCTTGATATTATCGCGCGTATCTTGTAAACCAAGGATTCCGCCTCATTACCCTCTCTCCCTTCGTTCTCTCTTTCTCTTTCTCTTTCGAGAATTCTAATCAATTGGCCGTTATTAGCGGCGGTTGTTAATAATTGATACCAGAGTCCGATAAGCGTCGTTAATTGCAAATTATTAATTATATCGCGACCGCGCGAATCTGTCGCATCGTTCCGCGCGTTGCTCCCGCCGCCTCCGGGAGCATTTCTTCCTAAACGATGCAATCTCCGCGCAGAAGCTCGAGACAGCGAGAAATAAAAGAAGATAAGCCGGCGCGCGCATCCACATGCCTGTGGGAATATTATCCGCGGCCAGAAACCCGCTTAACGGTGGCCCCGCGCCACCGTGATAACGGGACGGCTGATTGAAACGGGGCTCCGGTATCGGTCGGCTCTCCGGCCAATTAGTTTATCAAATACCGCGAATGGCGGAGCAAAGTTTATCGCGCAAACGATCGCTTGCTTCTCGCGGTCGGTAACTCGTTAAGTCGCCCAATAAACCTCATCGTCGCTGATAAGTCCGGCAACGAGGTGCTCCCGATGATACCCCACCTAACTACCCACCTCCTTTCCCTACCCTCTCGTGAATTATACTGACTGCTGCGAGACACAGCAGGACGCGTATACATGTCTACGTGTTAATTATCCAACGTTCGTGTGCGCGACGGCAACACACACGAGCTAATTATCGGCCGATATTCCAAGGTGCGATTGACAGTGTCAATGCAAGTAACATTTCAGTAATTCATAATCATATAGACGTATCGGTCGTTTACCGCGCGCCGCGAGAGGTTGCGCGCGATTAAGTAACATGCAAATAAAACCAATCCGCGCTATAAAACGTCTAATTTACGTATTCTCGCCGCTCCGCGCGCGCTGCAGCGGCAAATCCGTGTAACCGGCAAATGTTTTCTTCTCTCGCCAACGATCGCGATAATATAGTGCCGCGGAGTTGTAACAGATGAAATTGTCTATCAAGTTATCACCTGCGTCCTGGCAGTTTTAATACTCCCCTTCTCCTCCCTCTTCCTTCGCGATAAGTTAGGGTGCCGCGATATGTACCTCACGTCATGCATGTACTTACGTACGTACCGTTTTTCGCATGAAACATTGACGTCACGCGATCGAACGCGCCGCTGCGAAATCGAATAGCACGTGTGTTAGTTAGATGTATATCGCACTCGCGTTTGACGTTCGCGACTATTTTCCGAACGACGTACCACGCCGCGGACATCGCGGAGGTCGCGGCGATTTTTTTTTTTTTATCTCCCCCGACCATTATTCACCGATCCTTTTACAAAGCGGACGCGAAACGGTGGCGCAAATCGCACGCCGAACCGCGCGGCGTGCGCACGTTCCGTCTTATCGGCGGACACGAGTGCATACGGAAACGTGGCGCAACGAAATAACGAGTTCTAATTGCGAAAGCAGATCTGCAGACCGGCCGTGTAAGAAAAAAAAAAAAAAGAAAAAAGGAACAGCACTCCGAGCGAGCGAGGAAGAGAGAGAGAGAGAAAGAGAGAGTGGGAGACCGCGAGAGAGACGGCGAGCGGAAAAAAAACGGAGGAACGAGAAGTGCACCTGATTCATTTGAGTAGATAGCGATCTATGACGCAGATACGCGCGCGAGAGCGAGTCTCCATTAAAAATCGTCCTTCCACGCCCGGGAGTTTCGCCCTTTCGACACAGCGAAAAAGGCGAGAGAGATCAAAAAAGAGATCTCTCTCTCTCTTTCTCTCTTTCTTTCTCCTTCGTACGCACGTAATTCAGCTTGCGAGTAGTCGGCGCGGAATGCGTCGCGACGTGTGTCAACGCGAAGGCTTCGCCGATTAAAGATCGCGGCGTCGTTAGGGCACGACGGGTCCGCTTGATTAATTGCGTTGCCACTGACGTTCGATTAATTGGAATATCATGATCGCTGCTTGTTTCCTGCGCAACTCGCGATTTTCACCAGCGAGAAGTGAGATGAGGATCAAAGAGCGGGCGCGGTGCGTTCGATGTCGAAGAAAGGGAAAAAGTATCGCGCCTCGTTGTGAGCAAAACAATTTTCCGAGACCGCCGCGGGCGTCCTTATTATCGGAAACTCGAAGCCGGTTTTGCGCGCAACTCGCCGCACCGCTCGCGGGATTAACGCGGTGTTACGCGCATACTTTTCATGGCAAAGGTTAATTTTATATGATAGCGTAACAAAATATTTTCGTGCGTTTTATGGATTAGCGGCGATTATCTCCGGAATCCGCGAGAACGAAATTCGTTAATGAGTTTTCCGATACGTATCAACGAAGGAGAAAGAGATTTGTGCGCTGCGTGACATTTGAACGTAACTCACAAAAGTATACAGTCGGCTTCTTTCCACACTTAGACTTTGGGAATTTGCACGGCCGGAGGATCCGTGCAATCGCGCTGCCGGGCGTAAGTATCTCTTACGTGGCACTACAATTACGGCCGGATTGAAGACCATCCGCTAATTCCGCCGGTAGGCAGAGGTCATTTGCAACATGATGACTCCCTTCGCCTCGGGAGATATCGCGGATCTCTTTCTCTCTTTCTTTCTCCCTCCCTCTCTCACCTATCCATTACACGAGAAACGAGTAATCCGATTAACGGGCGCTCTCTTTGCTCGTCCGCCCGGGTAAAAGTGCGCCTTCCGCGAAAAGCGCGCGGGCTCTCCTCGCAGCAATTTTTGTTAATTGCGTTGTATCGCGGATAATACGGACCGTATCGTGTATACGTGACCGTCCACTGTAATATCCGGTGTTTATGGCTGTTTAAGTCGCGGGAAAAAAAATCGAAGTGCCTTTTCCCATGATCGCGGCACTTTCGATTATTGCGCCGCTTGATATCGCGAAGACTTTGGACGTACGTTTTGCTCGTCGCATAACTGGTTGACATTACGGTTGTTGACTCACGTGTTTTTGATTCGCGATGTTGGAGTTTTCAATCGACCTTTCGAAAATCGAACGACAGTTCTATTTTTTTTCGAATATTGTCAATAAATAAAACATTTAAATCTAAAAAAACTTTGCACAGTAACTAAGTGTGTTAACATAGTTTTTAAATTTTTACAAGAGAGTGTGAGACAAGAAGCGCACAATTTTGTAAGAATAATAACACGTTACACGTGAAACACATGTTGAGAAACGCGTAATGCATATCTCGCTGTCTTTGCCATGACCATCTGACGTTTCCGCAATCGGCGGCAGCCAGCGGATTCTTTAGCGCTCGACACGCGGTCCTAACAGCAGGTTGCAGGCAAATCCAGTAACGAAATAACGAGTTCTGTTTGCGAAACCAGAACTCACGCGCGATACAAAAAGAAGTAGAAAAAAAAAAAAAAAAAAAATGAGAGTATAGGGCAGCGGCAGTCGAGCGCTGCGTATACATGCGTTTAACCACCGGTGTGCAAAAAGGCATTTGCGATCCGGCTTTGAATGCCGGCTAAAGTGACGGATAAGCGCGAATCGAAGTCATTTATATTTTGCCGCAATCGGACAAATTGTTATCAGACCGGTCGACTGCCGCGGTGTATATCAATTACTTTGCACACTTCGACGAGACGTTGCGCGTCTCGCGTATATTCAGTGTGTACGTACACATTTCTGTAATTAATTTGAAAAGGGAGAACTCGAAAAGCTGTGCTGTACACTTCGGTTACGTACAACCTGTTGGTTTGGTTGTAGCTAGATTAAGAAAATCTATAACAAGTTTATCTTCGCGCAATAGAGCAACAAAATTTACGTGTGAGCGTTTTTAAAACTAACTTGATTTCTACACGCGTCTTCTTCGTAACCGAGATGTTTAGAAAATTGTACGCACGCGCATTATTAATCGACGCATAAAAGAACGGTAAATGTCACTGTAGACTTGTGAGAGTCGTGAAACAATCGGATTCAATTTCAGAAGTTTACTCTCGACGTTTCTTCGAGAAACGCACGATACGATTCACACAACCGATTGTGACCTTAATGTGCGCGCGCGCGCGCACACATACACACATCTATGTATCTTCGTGTGAGCGCGCGATTAGTTTGCGCGACCGACGCGCGACAGCGTAATTGATAATTATCGTTGTATAGCGCCGGGTGGAAGCGAGTTCAAGCAGCGGTCTCTCTCTCTCTCTCTTGTCTGGCGTATAGAGAAATTCTCTCCGTTCAACAGCCAGCTCCGCCGACCAGTTCCCGTGGTGCAAATCAGCTTTTCCGCGACCCGCTTCGCCGCCCGGCGACACTCGCCGCGCCGCGCGGCATTAAATGCATCTGAGAACGGTCTGCGAGAACGCGCGAAAATATATAGAGAGCCGCGGTAACGAGCGATCGTTACCGTGTTTCCACGGGGGCTACCGAAGTCCCGATAACTAGGCTGGCTGTTTCCTTTTTTTTCCTCTCTTTCTTTCTCTCTCCCTCCTCCGCTGAAGTCGCTCGCGGACCACCCGGTAAATTGCGAAATGACGAAAACTATTGTATATGGTTAAGAAAACCGTTTAATCGTTTCATCATTGCTCTCTCACGCTCTTACATCTGAGAAAAACACATGAATTTTTCTATTTCCTGTCGTTATAGGAGATAGATTTTTATATGTTTTGAAATTTTATCTCCACACAAAGTTTGACGTTATTTAAGTTTTAACAATGTATTTCGGGAAATGCGTTTATCAAACGAACACGACGCGGCGCGATGTCTTCTCGCGCGAGAGCAAAGGAACTCTTCGTTCAGAACAGCATCCCGTAGTTCTACTTTCTTTCTTCGCATTCTGTCGATGCGGCTAGGCGTTTGCGCTAGAACACGATGCACACGTACGTACGCGGGATTGTTGCACTCGCGAGTAATATACGTACGTGTGTATCTACGTACGTATACGTGCGTGTGCAGCTGGTCGAGCAGCCGGAATTGCGAAAGCGCCAGGACGCACATCTATTAATACTCGGGTTATCTTTGCTAGTGTGGGTGTTATCAGGGCAGGGCGTGTCGCCAGGAAAGCAAGCTAGCAAACCGGCAGTAAGCAACGTGACTGTCTGCCGCTGTTGGCCGGGATCCGCTTGCTTCGTTCTCCTTTTCCTTCTTCGCGTCTCTTCGGCCTCTTACTTCTCGGTTTCCTATTCTCTCCGCTTCCTGACGTGTCCCCGGCGAACCAAGCTTATATAATGGCTTCACATTGTCGATTTAAAAATTAAAATTAACACATTATTGTTATGATTAAAATATTAAACAATTCATTTATATATTTAATACGAGATGCGGTATTTTTATTTTTTGTAGAAAAACGCGAAGACTGTATTGTAATTTTGTTATTATTTAATTATTTCTCTCTCGCGTGCCATCGGGATAATAATATATTATTCTTATCTCGATGGCATATCTAAAAATTATCTTAAACTCTGATATTTGGATCAGTGGGTCACGGCCCGGCCGTGGAGAAAATATGCAAGGCGCGTTTCCTCGAAATCTGAAACGCTTTCCACGAAAACCACGTCATCTGTGCGTATCGCATTCCTCCTTCTATTTTGCTCTCTCTCTCTCTCTCTCTCTCTCTCTCTCTCTCTCTCTTTATTAGTTACACTTCGTACACAGCGGAACCGGCTGAATCGCGCCTATTTACATACAATCTCTTTCGCGCATCTTGTCGTTTGCCACATCTGTTCTTTGTGGGAGAGATTTCGCGTGTTATTAACCTTAATAACGTAATTTATAACATGAACGGTGACGCGTCGTCGTCCGCGCGGAAGTGTTTTTCGAGTTGTATTTTTTTTTCCTCCCTCGTTGTTTTCTTTTTCTCTCGGCGATAAGAGAGATCCTCTCTCCCGTGCGTGAAGGCAAAGGTCGGTCGCAGGCAGGTTCCGAAAAACGTCTCGTGAAATTTGCGCGAGCACAGACCCCCACGGTGATTCACGAGCAGTCGTACCCGCGTGAGAAACACTTCGCACGCGTGAGATAGGACGCGCGCGGCGGCCAGGATGTACGAGCGGGCGAAGAAACCTCGCCAGGGCAAAAACGGTACACGTACGACGACGGTCGGAGATAACCGGATAACCGGCGTTATGTAACCGGCGGTGAATATAATTATGCGGATCGGCGTTGCACGACGACGTGTGCGTTGTTAGATATTCTCTTTTAACATTTACCTCTGGCCCGGCCTAGATATAACGCGACACTTAAGGACGGACGGAGGAAGGGTCACACACGTTGGATCGGCACAGCCGGTTCTTCCTAGACGATCGTGCGACGGCGCCGACGGTTCGTGTAACTGGTATTCCGCGGGAAAATGCACCGCCGCGAATAAACGGTATTATCCGTATATTTAAGATCGTCATTAACCGGACAACGTCTGCCGGTAGCGCGGCACTGAATATGTTAAGACCCGCGATGCGAGATAATGCCGTTCCGTGTTACACGAAGCTGATTACGATCGGATTCGTTTCGTCTTTTTACACTCGTTTTCACACGTTTATATCAGAGCGGAAAGATAACGCGTTATCGTTTATCAGATGCTAAATGTGTATTACCGCGCCCGCGTGTATTCGTCTTGTTGCGGCCGCATATGCCGTGCGGAATGCGCGGTAAGTTTCATCGCGGGGTGTTTTCTCCGCGGGAGCCAATTAAGACTCTAAACCGATCCGAGCCGGACCGGATACGTCGCGCTTCTCTCGCCGGATTAACGAAGGAAACAGCGGATTATTAATGAAGCGTCGTCGTGTCTTCATGTGTTTTATTAACGAGGAGCGTGCGCGATTTTTTTTTTTTTTTACTTACGATTTCGGTCACGGCGTGATGAGATCTCGATGATGATCGCGGCGAACAAATCGACGTCTCGCCTCTGGACGTTTCAATTAAAACGTCATTAAACGCGGACACAGCGCGTAACGCAAATAAAAATCTCGACAAGTGAGATTAATCGTTAAGAAGTCGTGTCACGTCCCGTGTAGTTTTATCGCGGATGAAGTAATGAACTCCGCGAAGCAATGAAAAAAAATTATTCGCGGCTATTTATCACTTCATAAGAAGGTAGTCGAAATATCGGAATTTAAATCGAACCAAAAAAACAATCGTTCACGAACAGATTGACGATAAAAAGAGATTCAATAAACCATAGAGAACTTTGACAGAACGTCCAAACTACTTGTAATCGCCGCTTTTCAATCGCTCAAGATTTATGGGCGAGGTCCTGACGTAAGATTTATATACACGTGCGGTGGTGGTGCGTCTCGTAGGGCCGCCCCTGTAGGAACGTACAGTTAGTCTCCGATTAGCGTCTCCGATATATTCCGGAATCCTCTCCGAATCCCTCGGAATAGCGCGGTGTTGCGTTTACGAAAGATTCCCTACGGCCGCGCGCTACGTAAGAGCACCGGAGTGACTTCGCGGGAGAGGAGGACGAGCGCGGCGCGCCGGGGATGTTGCCGATACGGTGACGACTCGTGATTGCCCCAAGAAGGGAAAGGTGTGGCAGCGGCACAGGAGGAACAGAGAGAAAGAGAATGAGAGAGAAAGAAAGAGAGAGTCATGTTGCTGATTTATAAGGCTAAATTCCTTCGGCGCACAGCGCGCGCAATACTCCGCAAGCGCGGCTCGCCGCACGGGCAACATAAACCGCCTACACCCATAGCCCTAACGCGATTCGGTTCTAACGTTAAACTAAATTTATCGCTATTTTACAGTCCTTTTCGCCGGAGCGGCTCTATCGCGTATTCTCTCGCATTCGCGTGAGAGCCGATCTCGCTCGCCTTCTCTGCGTTCGCCTCCTTGCGACGGGCGTTAACGAGCGAGAGTAACCACATCTGCGATAAATCGCGGATACGCCTCTCTCATCTCCTCCGCGGAGAAGGGAGCTATCGATTGTGCACACACTGTTGATTATCATACGTAAGTTTTCATCATTAATTTACAACACGCGATAAGTGTGTAATAGAATTTTTTAAGTTTTTAAAATATAACGTAAGATATACGTTATCTGGTCACGTAAAATGCATTTGTAAATGTTTGTTAAAGTGATTTTATCTACCATTTAATTTTATGAAATTGTAACTCGGACTTAAATAGACTCCAGTTGCTGTAATATTATTGAAGCAATCAGCTTTTATAATTATTTACAAGCGAGAGACCCGATAATAAACACATCTACGATCTGCCGGTTATCGATAGTGGATGCACATCGATAGAACGCGAAAAATATGGAAATTAATTTAATTATCGAGTATATGTCACACCGCGGCGCGCGATATCGATGGCAAAATTAACGTCGCGCGTAAATAACGATAATTGCACGGTGCAACCTGGCCATTACCTTCCTACAGATTAGTGTCGCTATTACAGATCCGGCATTCGGCAAGCCGCGCGTTGTCTGTTTACGCGCTTATCGCGGTTTATTTATACTATCCTATAATTAAATAGACGATCACATCGATCGACAGATCGTCGCCATCAGAAATGTTGCGAAACGCGTGCTCAACGTTATATATTATTATACTTTCAACTCGCGCAAACTTGAGAATTGTTCCGATCGAAACGCGCATATGTAAACACGTTTTTTTTTTTTTCGTTTTCCCCTCTGTCCGTCACCGCAGCTTCGAGAATATCGACAGTTTTCTACTCACACGTGATCCAAGTCCTTTCGTATGAAAACTCGTACAAAGGAAAGACGTAAAAATTAAATAAGAAAGTAACAATAATACAGAAGGGCTTGCTTTCACACACAGTTGGTCTATTTTTATGTACGTTTAAGATAAAATTTTAGATAAAATTTAAGATAAAACATTAGAGATGGCATTATAGATGGCAATATTTGGAACGTGGAGCTTGTATGAAATGAGCTCCACATAAAATAATACAAACATAAATGTAGTAAGAATTATATTACACACATATGTATATAATATATGTGTGTGTGTGTGTGCCGATATATTATTCGCACATCGTTATAACAGCAAGCAGCTCGGTACGCGTTCGACGTTCGCGCCACCCACGCAAACTCATTAACCCGATGCAATATTTCGGAATAATCCGCGGGCATGGAGCTGCTCTACGGTGGCCTTGGCGCCTCGGCAATCGACGTTTAGCAAAATAATGAATAGGTAGTCAACGATCGCGCGCGGATTTATCGGGTCCGTTCCTCGTGAATAAACTTGGCTTATGCGCGCGGCGGCGGCCTCTTTCTCCTTTCTTCCTCTCTGTTCTCTCCCCTGTTTCCCCTTCATCGTATACGAGAGAGACCTCCGCGAGTAACTGGGGCGGAGTTGCAGTTGCATCATCGCGCCACACAATGCTCGTTATATATACCTCTCTCTCTCTCTCTCTCTCTCCGTTTCTTCCGCGCGTAAGAAGCGATGCCCGGTAAACACGCTGTGGCGTATATACATCAGCGTCAGATCACTCGAGATCGGTTGACGAGATCCCTCGTGGCTTGCGCGTGTATCTGTGTATGTACGTGTACGTTGTCATTGTGACACGTTTCTTCGCGATGGGAAATCACGCGATCACGCTCGATCTCGCGTCGCAGTTTCGCGTCGCGCGATTGTCGAAACAACGAACGAGAGGCAACGAGACGGCGGCGACGTTCGAAAATCCCGCAGCCGCAGGCTTTCGAAAGTGCGTGACGGGTCTCATTAATGCGAACGTTTTATATAGTTCTTACTACTAGAAGAACTGTAGGAAAGGATTTATTATTTCAAAAGTTTTTATTTCTTCCGACTCTGTTGCTGCAATTTTAATAGTCAGGATTGCAAAACTCGTCTTTCGAGAGGAGGCGAGTGCAAGTTTCTCAGATCGAGGAGCTTACGGGATGCGTCGGCGCTTTTTTGCGCCGGGAACGAGTTGCGCAACACACTCTGATTATCGCGATTTCCCCTTTTCACTTCCACAATCATCGTGTCCTCGCCGCCGTTGTCGTCGTCGTTGTCGTCGTCGTCGGCGGCGGTGCCCCACCGCAGTGACCTTAATGTTCGCCCCGTTCGTTACGTCACGCGAAATAATACCGAGAGAGGCTCTGGCCGTGACGCCGCCGCTGGTCCATCCAGCTGATGACAGCCCGATTATTCGAGGTCCATTAAAGTTCTCGACCTAATTACGTGATCGTTTCGACGACGACGACGACGACGACGACGGCGACGGCGAAACGTCTATACAGGATCACGTAGAGTGGTATAGTAGATCCACCTACACGCCAGTAAAGCCGTCGTCCCGGGCACGGTGTGACGACACCTCTCCTACGTGTACCGAGAGGCGCACCACGCCTTTCTAAGCCCAGGGGCATCCGCGCGCGGATTAGATTCTGGATCGCCTCGGAGACTAGGCAGACTGTTGGATCGCCTTACCGAGGCGAATTATTCCGTCGGTTCGCCGCTGTCTGTGGAATTCCGCGAAATTCGCGCTGTAAAAGCATTTTATTATTACACGCGTTGTGAAATTGCTCATTAATTTGAAGACAAAAAAAAATTGTAAATAAAATGCGAAGAAAAATTGTTTCACGGAACTGTGATATAATTGTAAAGTAGAGATAACTTGTTTCAATTTATGCGGATGTGTATCGCGCAAGGAACGTGTATCTCTCTTTCTCTCTCTCTCTCTCTCTCTCTCTCTCTCGACACACACGTTTTGCCGCGCTAACAATGGCTGTATGTATTATTTTAGTGCGCGATATCCGCGACGATACGTCGTCCGATCGAAGGCGATTATTCGAAGCGGTTGCTCTAGTTATTGTAATTGCGGCGGAGAGTTAGAAATATGGCTCTCGTGCAACGCCACGTGCTCGCGCTTGCACGCGACGGATGCAACAGAGAACCTGGGTCTCGAGAAAGAGAGCGAGAGAGAGAAAGAAAGAGAACGCGTATTTTGCCGGGCCTTATTGACTGATTTATTCATTAACGATCGATCGCCGCTATCATTTAGGAGAAGCCAAATCACAGATCGCGGGGCACGAATGGTAGCGATGACTCCTCTCTCTCTCTCTTTCCCGGTTTTTGCCGGGATCGTGCCGCTTCCACTCGCTCCGGTAATAGGCATTCACTCCGCGGTGGGGCACACCGTAGTTGCAGTTGCGGCACGCGGAGCGATTTTCTACGTGGAAACCGCACGATCCAATCGGGAGCGACCCTTAGTGACCCCCGTCGCCGTGGTCATCGCATGTCGACTGCTGGATCGTCTTCGCGTAGTTCTCCCGACATTTCCAACTTATTAATCAGAGCAAAGACTCGTCCTTTTCTCTTTCGAAATGTAACTAT
>QVNZ01025917.1:0-38762 GCA_014825645.1 Pseudomyrmex dendroicus | reverse complement strand
AGTATCGCTTTCAGATATTGCTCACCGAGGATTATATTTCGTAGATGTAATCATATTACGTGAAGCAATATAAAAAAAAGAATGTGCGCGCGTGTCACTTTGATTCTTCTTTATCTATGTTGAATTAGCGTGTTCGTGTGTGTACGTGTATGTATGTGCGCGCGTTAGTTATCTGAAAGTCTTCGACTGCATTATCGAGAGATAAATAATGTAGGGTCTAATTCCGTTAGTTAATACACATGTCTCGCACATAGGCAATTTAATGTCGATTTTATCAATGCGACCTCACTTTAATGTAAATTTTATATATGTACATATTTATATAAATATTTTATTAAAAATAAATTTACAAGATATGTTCTAATCTGAAATTTTTCTTGAGAGTTGTAAAGAAATACTGGTTTTATCAACGTGTTATAATACTTTGAACGTTGAATATTCCGGTTTATTTCAGCAAAAACATTGTACAAGAAAAATATCGCACTTTTTATAGTCATATCCATAAAACGTTTACATTATTGATCCCAGACTAGAGTGATACTTTGCTCCCTTCCTTGTGTACGCGCATACACATTTCCTTGCTGCCCGAGTACATATATGTGTATATATATACATGTATATATATATATATATATATATATATATATCTCTCTCTTTCTTTCTCTTCAGGTTTAATTGATGGCCCAATATTTGCGTAAAATTTGTTAAATCACATCGTACATTTACGAAAAAAGGAATGAATTCGTTTGGTTCCTGATGATAAAACATCTGGTTTTTTTTTTCGTTCTGCGTATGAAACGACGACAAATCGTGGGGAATTTGTGTTTTTTAGTCTTCTTTTTTTTTTTCTCGAACGCGTCGTGCCGGACGGCGCATTGTACAGTTGAATTAATGTTTATTCAGCCTTGACACGTACGCTCTTATCGAGCTGCTCTCTCCCGGCTTCGGTATCATCACCCCGCTCTAAAACGGCCTTAATGAGTCTCAGCAACATTCTCTCCTCGCGCTTTCTCACGAAATTCGTCGACGGAATCCTCCCGGTGTATGTGTGTATGTACAGTACTTCACTCGACAAGTTGTACGAGTATACGCCTTAGGGTAGAAGGCATAATGAAATACTGAATAGATATAAGCCGCGGTGAATGCGGAATAAATATCAGAACTTCACTCGCATAAATGGTATCGATGCAAAATATGTATATTAATATAATCGTTATTATGTACATTTATATAAACCAAGAGAGTAACACAATCATTAGTAAAATATAGCAATATAATAACAATAATATATTAATGTTAGACGCATAATATTATAATATTATTAAAACATATCATGTAATTATAACTTGATTAATAGATAATAACATGTAGATATACGTAATGACAATGATAATAGATTAATAAACATATAATTATTGCGTTGTATAAAATCGCGCTATTTCGTGGCTATATGTTTTAGTATACTTTACTTTTAATGAAAATTGAAGACGAATATATTGTAATATTCTAACGATCGTATTATTTACGAATTGATTCGCGAACACGCTTTATATCTTACTTATTTCTTATTTATTATGTCTCAGCCTTCAAAATAAGACTGATGGGAAAAATGTAGTGAAGAGAGTGTGCGTGTATGATCGATGAAGATGTTGCGAAATTTTTTTTTTTTCTTCGCGCTATCTGTCACATACGTTGAGGCGCCGAAGTAATAAACTTGCGTAACACGCGGACAAACATATAAAATCAAGCGTTTCGCATTGCAACGCTAAACGGAACGTATGTACCACACATTGCCGTGTAACCCCCCTATTCCTGTCGATTAATCGATACCTTTCGCACACGTCGGGAATTCGAGAGAAATCGACGAAACCGTGAGAAGTTCAGGAACGGTCGTTACGTCATTGTCCGAGCTCCGAGATTTCGCCATTTCACTAGACGCGATATGAATGGTGAGCTCTGCGGTAGATTATTATAATCTTCTCACGTATATGCCACAATATACACGGTAGAGTGATATACCTTTCTACACGAGCGTCGGTGCATTCACGTTTCTACAAGATGTTCAAAACGATACATGACAGTGTGTGTGTGTATAATAACGAAATCTCGCTCTCCCCGTTAATTTATTCTCCGGAAATAATATTTTGTATTATAAAACATAATTATTCGCATACGCTTAATATTTCAATACCATAAAAAGCCGGCAAAAATAGATTTGTTGAATTTAAAATCTCTTTATCGAATTCAAAAATAAATTATTTCTAACGCACACACGGACGCGTTTTCTACGCGAAAATTTAACGCGCGTTTCTCGGAATATAATTCCGACACAAAGTCTTAGCCTGATGTATTATCTAAACCGCCGATTATTTATATCGTCACGTGTGCTGAATCAAATCCTCGTATTTTTGGAAAACTCACTTTGCGCCGACGCGAAGAAAGTGCGCTGTGTGTGTGCACATCTCGCGACCGGAATATAGTTCATGCCGTTAAGCGTTACATCGTTTCCTCCGGAGGCCTTCTCCTTTTCTTTGCCCTCGGTTTCTCCCTTTTCTCTTTCGTTCGTCGTTCCTTTCCCCGTCAGCAGGTTCCGACGTGAACCGGCAGGTAGTCACGGAGGATGAGGTGTCCGTACACAAGGCAAAAAGTAATTGGCAGTAAATTTCCTTGGGCCGGGGTATCTCGTTGACGCTCCTTCTCTATCCGCGATGCATAACGCGATCCAAAGCAAACTAACATTTAATAACTACGTCCATGTACACACACACACACACACAGAGAGAGAGAGAAAGAGAGAGAGAGAGAGAGAGAGAGAGAGAGAGAGAGAGAGAGAGAGATTCTCCTTGAGAAATCACACGCGCAAACAATTGATCACGCACACGTATATATATATCTCTCTAGAATAATATTCTATATTTATTTATTTCGACACAACCGCGCACGAAATAATCGACAGACGTGCACGTGGAAAGATATGCGAACGAACATGCCGTTTTGCTATTGTAACTGAATGCTGATTATGTAAGCCCGGTTTGGGAGGAAAATACCATGCTGTGCCCTGATTGCGCGCGGTATCGACCTGCGACACTGTGCCATTATCTGGTTCCATTTTCACGAACGCGCCTCTGTGTGATATTTAATTGGCGGAGTTTGCCACGTGACGAGTGGCTTTTCGGGGAAAACAGATTAATCCCCGTCGTTCATATCGAACACGCGGCCGTGAGTTTTTGGAAATTTCTGTTTGTCCTCCGCGCGCATTTTACAGAATAAAGAATTACATATAGTTTTTTTTTTTCGCGCGCAGAGCGGGTTTCATCAGCGCGACGCGTTGTTTAATCAGCTGATTTTTTTTTCGCAGAGCGTTTCGAAATGATCAAACTTTACATGTACTTCAAATATATACACTTCATCTTACGATTTCTTGATGAAATACATACTATGTCTTTGTGTTTGTGAATTATTTCGAATATTTTATAAACGTTACACGAAGGTTCTTCAATCGTCTGTCTCTCTTACAAAATGATCGAGTAAATTGTTTAGAGCAGCAGCTTTGTCTATCTTGTTAACATAATTATGGAAACGAAGCAGAGCGCGAGCCTTCGTTGTAGCTGAATTGAATAATTTCAAGCTTCCCGGATTTGCATACAATTACAAAATTGCTCCGCAGTCGACCGCTCCAGTTGTGCATTGTGATCGCCGATAATGTCGATTTGCGTTCGTCTCACTATTTTTCTTATTCATTTCCGATGAGTTTTTCTTTGCGCGAGGAATCGCGTCGGGAAGCCTTCAAACGGGTCAAGTGGGAAAATCGACGAACGATAAGCATCTGCTCTCTTTCTTATGCCGCGCGTGGAATCGACAAAGACGAAAATTCTTTCTTGGCGCGCGCCTCGTGTTCGAGGTGCGCTAAAATAAAAAATCGATATATCGCGCACAAGCGCCACTTCTACCGTTTTGTTAAATAATGCCGCTCGCATTTATCGTAATTAAGTTCTCATTTCGTTTTCAGTCTACTCGTCTCGGCCGCAATCTTTAATAATAAGAACGATCCGGTTAATTAGTTCTGGTCCGACTTTCGGAAAAAATCACAGAAAGGAGGTGCGAGCTTTTGATCAGATCTTTATTTTTATATAACGAGCGTCTCTCTCTCTCTCTCTCTCTCTCTCTCTCGCTGTTCGCGGACGAGTGAAGTGCGAGGATTTCACCGAAAATGTGTACAGAAGTAATTTTTGCTTTGACGATGGCGCAACGAGGGGAGGGAGAGCGTGATGGTGGAACAGAAAGGGTGCAGAGAGAAAACGGATGAGAGTGGTTGAGAGAGGACGGAGGCGCGTCAGCAAAGCCGATAGAGAGGCCGATGTAATTACTGCTGGGAATTGGACAAATGGAAAATGCATTCTATTATTGTGCCAACCTTCTCCGAAAAGACGGGTCGGGATTGCGTCTTCTTCGCTCTTCCTTTCTCTCTCTCTTTCTCTCTCTCTCTTTCTGTGTAGACATACACATAGACGCGATTTGTTAACAAAGTTACGACGAGCTTTAACAAATAAATCGAAGATTTGAATAACTCTGCCGCGTGCGACAATGTTCGGGAACTTTTCTCTTCTCGATTATCACGAAAAACCGGTTTTCATTTGAAGTGCTCGTATATATGTCAGTCGATTGTGTTAGAGATTGTAACTACACGCTTATCGCGTCCGACTTCGAATTTTTCAAATACACATTCTTCGCGATAAATAACCGAGTTCGATGTTTTGGGCTCGGCTGTACGCTCAAGCTTCGCGCAGGTGAGTCGTGATCGTTGATCGATCGCGCGATTGACTATCGACTAGCGAGTGACTCGCGGCGTGTTTCGTTTTCTGGGTTTACGAGAAACGATATGACCACATTTACCTTGTAATCAGTAATGTATGCACAAGAATTTGACAAAACGCGTTTTGTAGTCAGATGATTTGTTAAACTGACTTCAAAAAGCGAATATACACATATATAATAAATATACTAGCAAAATTGTTTGCTTAAAAACGTCATAGCGATACAACGCAATTTATATGCGTATACATAAATACGTTTAATTTATTTTTTGCAAATATAAAAAAGTGATTTGATAAACCGATATCGTGTTTAAAATTGCTGTTAAAAAAAAAAACAAGCGATAAATTGTGACGTGAAGTTTTGTTTTTTCTATCTCTGATGTAGGTACAAATTGTGTGTGCGTCACAACTCTGTGTTTATCCTCGTGAAACGATGATATATAATAATGCTGATTTATAAGATCGTGCAAAGATCGGACTCCGTGTGTTATCTTCTTGTAAAATTTTAATCGCGCGGTTGGAAATTTTCGTTCTATCATATAATATTTTGCTTTTGATAACGACATTTATATTTTCCGCTGTATTATTAATTAACTTGACGTAAACAAAGAAATTTGTTTGCCCACCTTCTCCCTCATGGAAGAATCGAGTTAAACGAGCGATAACGTATCTCGCTGTACACGTTCATGACAGTCACGATAATTGTTTCTCCGTGGCGCGTGCACAACATGAGAGAGAGAGAGAGAGAGAGAGAGAGAGAGCGGCAACTGTATTTTCAGGATAATAAAATGTTCGATCTCGCATTGCATTATTGCGTGCCTCCGAAAATTCCTGTCCGCCATTCGCGCGCATTCTATCGATCGGCACAGCTCCTCCTCCTATCGGGCACGGGAGAACCGAGCAAAACAAGCAAACAAAAAAGTGATAAAATATCCGTCGTTTATTGTAACAAAAAAAGGAGAAAATGGTATTAAATTGAATCGTTCTAAAAATAATACGCGAGAAGGACAGAGAGAGAAAGAGAAAAAGAGAGGGAAATTTTATCGATCTCTCTCGCTTCGCTCTTCGTGAGATGTAATTTAAATGTAATTTAAAGCGCCGAAATTGTTCTCTCCTCTTCTACCGCGATGTAATCACGCGTACGTTTGCTTACACGCGCGCGTAAATTCGCCCGCGACGCTCTCTCTCGTACGACAACGCTTCGCGAGAGGAACATCCGGGCGAGAAAAATGCAAGTGATGCATTTCACGTGATGTACGTGCACGCGTGTAATACACGCGCGGTATGAACGTATGTGCTCCGCAGCCGTTCGCGCGACGTCTCAAGATACAATCGGCGTGTTGCATCTCGCAAGAGGAAATCGCTCTCCCCTCCGAGAACGCGGCGGAGAAAGGGCGGAGGTCGCGGGTAACTCGTGCCATTTCTTACGCTTAACAGAAACTAGATGCATACAATTTCCCTTCCTCTCCCTTTGCCCCGCGATTCCCCGAAAAAACATTATCGATGTGATTGACGATCATTAGGAGATTAACATTCGACAAAGTTCATGCAGTTGTGCGCGAGTATTAACTTTAATTCTGTAAACATTAATATCCGAGCGATTCTTGAGAATGAGAAAATCTTATTAACTATTTAATGAAGAAATTTCTAAAGAATAAAAAAATACATTAAAATTAATCTTATTTCTTTGATATAGAATGTTGAATAAAACTCCGTTAATTTTTACAGAGTTTTTGCAACGTTTCAATAAAAAATTCGCGTCAGACATAAATGTCTAGGGATTACAAGATATATACTTAAAACAAAAAATGTTAACGCGATTAGGATAAATTGTTATTTTTTTCCGAGATAAATACGAAAGAAACATATTAAGAATAAGACTTGTTAAGCTTCTCTAAAAGCGAGATCAAGAAATTTCGTGCGCTTTTGATATTGCGAAAGTGTGTTCGCGACATAAACTGTGCGTTTTCTAAACTTATTACAGAGGCGTCTCCAGAGATTCCTGATTTTCGAGCGCGCTCCTCCGCCTTCGAACTGTCAAGCCTCTTGCTTTTTGAATGTCAGTTTATTTAACACGACGTCCCCGGTGTGTCGCCCGGAATACACGAACATAGCCATCCATGAAACAGCTTTTTGTCTCTATAACGCGCCTCCTCGTCGTATATAGTCCCCTCCTCTCTCTTTCTTTCTCCTCTCCGCTGTCGCCGCGCGTCTTGCTTCTATGAGCTCTTTAATGCTCTCTGAAGTATTCTTAAAGAAAAAAATGCGTGCGCGCGTATACAATGCCACTTTTGTATCGAGATTCTCGTATTACCACATTCTATGTTAATGACCACGCCTTTTAAATGTTAATGGTTATTCTGATTTATCGTTATCGTGTATTTTACACTTGAGAAAAGAAACATTTACATTTTCGAATTGCCCAACATGCGCGTATGAAGAGAAAAAAAAATTCAATTGTCGTGAATTTGTGTTGTGTGTGTGTGTGTGTGTACAACGTGTTTCTTATTGCTTGAACTCAAATTCGGTCATATTCGGAAACGCTTCTACTACGAGCCGAAAGAAGTAGAGAAGAAGAAGAAGAAGAAGGGTTTGGAAAGACTCGACCCGGCGCGGGTGGAAGGAAAAAGATGGAAGGAGAGGGAATGCGGGACGCTCGAGATTAATCTCTTCACGGAGAGTAGAATGAAAAATAACGAAGTATATATAACATAAATTAAACGGTGCGAGACGCGGCAGATGGAACTACCGTGTCCTGCACACAAAATAAAATATGTAAAATTTTGAATTTATAAAGTGCCTCTCTTTCTTTCTTTTTCATGGTCGCATCAATGTCATTACTCCGTGAATGTTGTGTTGAAGAACGTTAATAGCGCAGATTACTTCCAGCTCTCGTAACGCATAAGCCGTGTTTTAAATTCATAAAATTCTTGAACAGAGAGAGAGAGAGAGAGAGCATAAAAAAAGGAAAAATATTACTCCCGCCTCAGGAAATTCTTCCAATATTGATCACAATTTGTCGTGCATATTATGACGTATGATTTGTTAATTTCACGGAGCGACTGAGCGCGACACGCTCTGATTTAATTTCGCAATTACGCGAAATAATACGATAGCGAAAATACATCAACGAGACTCGAACGAGCAAGCGCGGTCGGCGTTCAATAATGTTTTCCTTTTTCCTTTGCTTTGGGATTTAATAATAATGCGATATCGGATCTATAACACGTATATGCGTGCCTGTGTGTGTGTGTGTGCATGCGTGCGCGCGCGCATGCGTGGGTCGCGTGCGAGCGTGTGTATATATGCCCCTCTTGTGTTCCTCTTCTCTTCGTTTCTTGTTCCCCTCGACCCTCCCTCATCTTCATACGCAGTCGACACATAGAGAAAGATAGAGAGAACACCCCTCTGCTCTCCTTGCTTCCCGCACGTTCACTTCACCGACTATGCGCGATTGGGAAATCGTGACTGCAAGAGCCGTTGCATTATCTGCGTGAAACTGCATGTAAATGCAAAAATGTGTATTCCATGAGATAGCTCTGTGTTGTATTGTATCAGACTATAATGGGGATTAACGTTGTTACTATTGCTACGTCTCGGACTTTGACAAGCTACAAATAATTTATTTTTTTCTTGAGAACAAATTATCATTTTGGTTTCGTGTTACGTACGCGTGTGTTTGAAAAATAATTTTTCTTCAGAGATCACACTCTGTATTGAGTTTATTAATTTTTCATTTGTTTACATTGATTGACAATGGACACAAATGCATATTACTTAATGAAATAATAATAGCGCGTATTATTATTTCTACGCATTTCTTCGCGTTATATCTTATCGCTATTTTCGTTGCGCATAAGATCGGAATGCACACTCCGTCAAGGCGTGGAATCGTTTCGCCTGCGTTCGTTGACAATTTCGCGCGGTTTAATAGCGCGCTGACATTACGCTGTTATTCATCTCTCTCTCCCTCTCTCTTTCCTTTAACGCTGTCTCGCGCGCCGCGATAATATAATTTTTTAAATTCCGCACTCGTGCTGTAATTAGTTCCGTAAGCCTAAGCCCGCGCTCAAGAAGCGTCGTAAACTTTAATGAAGATAGCAATTCACGATTTACGAACTCGTAGATCGTCTCGACGAGAGTCGCTTTGTTAAAGTTTGACGACCCACCAGATGCGACTTAAAAAATCCTTCCCGGAAATACGAAACCTTAGTCACGGCGGGAGTCGCTTGAACATTCTAGAAAAGGTGGGCGATAATACCGAGAAAACACTAATAGTATATACCTTTGCTTGTACATGCTTCTTATCTAATACATGTTATCAAAGTTGTTTTTTTTCTCATAAAATTATACGAAAATTCCATTCCAATAGTTTCTCATAAATCTACCGTGTGTATGGCCTGTTGGAAAAATATTGGTATAAATGTTTTCGGTACATAATTTGTGCTTTATTTGCTTGTTACCGCGAACACGGCACAGTTTTGAATTGCACATTTGTTTTGCGAAAAAAATAATATTTTTTTTCTGGTTGCATTAATTGTTCAGTTTATTCATGTCCGTTACAAACGTTATATTACGTGCAACATCGTTAAAGCGAGTGTTACGTAAATGAAACGGTTTGTCCGCTTTTATAACTATTTTACAAGCATGAGAATGTAAAGAGCATGCAAATTGGAAACGCATCAACAATTTTCCACGAAACTTTATTTTTTGGATTGCGAACGAGAGAAGAGAGACACGTGTGTGTGTGTGTGTTTGTTTCCTGCATAAAATAAATATTAACGAACAATAAATTCCAAAAGATTCGAATGTTTTTGAATAAATAACATTTTTGAATATAAATTCGTCATTATAAACAAAGTCACGTAACAATATATTTTTCTCTGCTTCGAAAACATTTTACTTGGAATTTATAAATTCCAAGAACTCAGAGTTTTTGAGACCTGACGTATAAAAACTTGTTGTTAGACGAAACAAATATTCGAATTTATGACTATTGTGATGATTAATGAAATAGTTTTGAAATGTTCTTTAGTCTTTTCTTTTCTTTTTTTTTTTCTATACATGACAAATTATTTTCGACTAAAATCTCTAAGCTAGCATATTGAACCAATTCGTTGAGAATGGTGGTTACGCTGTTTATCACATATATGCGCTTTTTGTCGTTGTTTAAGTATGTAGATAATCAACACGTAATCTACACGGCTGAGAGCAAGAGAGAAAATAGAGATAATGCTTAATGATGTTGCATTTTTTTCTACCACGGCTGGTAAATGTGGAAATAAATATTGATAAAAAAAGTCCGAACCAAAACAGGGATTCAATTTCATATCCTGAAAACCGGTTTCATTTTGGTTGCCATCGTCAAGGTGACTTTTGATCTGCAAGATGAGAATCTTCTCTCTGCCCAAGGCAGGCCGATTTATTTGCTCAAGTCCGGATATCTTTTATCGACGCGTGTCTCTCGCAAATGAGAACCTTCTGCACGAATAACAACGATAGTGACCCTATGCCGTGTAATAATAACTCGATGAGAACGGTGCCAAGAGAGAGAGAGAGAAAGAAAAAGAGAGAAAGAGAGAGACTTAAGCGGGAGAAACGAGATAGAACGCGCGGAAGGAAAAGTGGCAGGAAGAGAGACGACGATACGGTCGACGAGAAAACGAAACGATGCAATTCTTATTTCTAAAAGGCGTAATTTTTAAATCGTAACAACTTGAAAATTAAAACCTCATTATAACTCGGATTTTAGAATAGACGTTGAAATTTTATTGTTCAAAGATCATTTTGTTGTTGCAAAGTTTCTCTTAAAAAAAAAAAAAAAACACTTTTAGTTTTTAATTAATTTTCTTTTATTTGTCAAAGAGAAAAGATTGAACGAAAAGCACACACGTTAGAGAATTCTAAAAAGCTGTGTATATACTATCGAACTTGTGCGAGCTAAGTAAAAGTCGCCTTTGAATTAAAGAATTTATAGATGAAAGGAAGTTCAAGGAAGCTTGAAACACCCTATATATCTTTCTCGTCTGAACGCACACACAAGTGTATTACACACGTCCCTGGCAACTTTCAGTGAATCAGCTTTCAGTCGCGCTTATTATAACAGTCTCGATATAAAGATACGGTGCGTTGGCTAGTTTTATTTCATATCTCATTTTCTATTTTATTTCGACATTTCGTTTTTTCGCATATGCTTATTTGTCTTCTCCCAACTCGGCAAACGGACGCCAAATGCAAAAGTCAATTTTGTTATCGATAAATGAGTTATTTATCGTGCAGCGCGCGCGATGAATAATTCGTTTATCGATTGTTAACTACATCTGACGCAGAGAGACAGAGAGAGAGAGAGAAAGAGAAACACGTATAGATAACGAATATACATTTCGACGAAATATAATAGAGTTTGAATCGAGTTTTGTGAATATTTTCTATAATACAATTGAAATACATCGCATAAATGTATATAAAAAGAAATAAAAATAAAGAATTATTAATTATTCTATTAAAGTATATTGCAATTTTTTCGCTATGAATAGTAAAGAATAATATATTTACGACCTCATTACATTCAATTTATAACGTAGATTTAATCGGAACGTTATTTACATACGTATTACATACGTATGTAAAAAAAATTTATAATGAAACATAAACTACGGTGGAAGAATTTCAATAAAGTGTTTACACACAAATAAAATTTAAACACATAGATATTTTATTCCTTATATAAATGTGTGCGTTACGGTTCTCATTATTAAATATCATATCATACCGCATTTGTCCGTCTGTCTTTCCCGCGTGTGCGTACATTTACTCGCTCGGAATATCTAATGCAAAGTTTCTTTGCGGAGTATCGCACGGCCGCGCGTAATTGATTCATAGCACGCACGTGTAGGATGAGATATGGATCGGTAACGAATACGAATAAGCAAAAGTCTTCGTATTCATTTTCACGAAACGATACCCGCGTGATAAGCTTCTTTTTCGCCGCACGAAGCGACGAAACACGACGCGACGGACGGGCGCAGCAAGCCTGTCCAAATGAAATCTTTAAATGCCTGTGAGCGCTTTTGTGAGGTGATGTATGCGTTGAAGAGTCAAGTATCTTTCTCTCTCTCTCTTTTCCTATCTGTCGATTCGTCTATGTATGCATGACATACCTGAGTCAAATTCCGTGTATGTTGTGTGTTGGCTGTTTGTATGTGCGTGTTCGTTCGTGTACACAAGCTGTGCACGAATCATTCTTACAAACACACATACACATACACAGGAAGGAAAACACGATATAGGAAACCCTCTACGTGCGTGTATGCGCACATGCATCGCAGGTTAAAGGTCTGCTCACAATACGACGACGACGACGCTCTGAAGAGATGAGTGTTTAATTAAAAAACATCGACGCGACGCCACGCGAGTGTCTCGAGCCAACCGCGCGTCATTTCGAAAAGTAAAACGAAAGTAGAACGCGCGCTCTAGCTAGTCTAGTTTTCTTGTCTTCTGAAACTCTACTCGTTATGCTAATTTATAAGACGTAATTTGATTCGAGAACGCACTAATGAAATATCGCTCCGTGTTAATATTGAATCTATATATATATATCTTATCGTTAGAACACATCGTAATAAAATTTAATTTGCAAAATAACTTAAAACAATTGTGACTTCTTTCTGTGCGGCGGACGGCACACACAATGTTATCAAGAAGGATAAATTAATTCTCGTGCGAACAATAGTCGGTTATTTTCTGTTTCTTAGATTTTTCATCCGCGCGGCGTTATCACGACGACGTCATCAGACCCATGCTCCTTAATCTCTTGACCGCCGGTGATTCATGCGTTGTGACGGACGCTTTAAAGCGGTTAGTAAAACTCATTCTCTGCGCGTGCGAGAGAGAAAGAGAGAGAGAGAAAGAGAAGGAAGAAAGAAAGAAAAGAAGAGTTAGAGAGAGGAAGACCACGGCAAAAGGGTTGAGAGAGACGGCGCGACAAGTTCTAGAAGAGAATATTATCGGAAAGAGAGACAGATGGGCAAAGAATATAGACACAGTAACAAGGAGGGAAAATAGAAAAGAGATCGTAAAGGAAGGGACACGCGGCGGACAGCTTCGTATATATGCGATTACACGCGGTCGAGCGGGGTATATACAATGACGCGAGGGAGATGAAACGGGGAATGGGGAGCATTGCCCTATATATCCTGTCCTTTTTTCGATCCCTCGTGGTACCTCAGGGGTCCACGCGTGCGAGATCTTTGCACTCGAGATAAGCGGGATGATTACATATTCTCGCGCAATGAAAAAGGTTAATTATATGATGCAAATATATTGCTCGTCTCCTCTCCTCTCCTCTCGTCAATTGCGATCGTCAATTTCAAATGGCAATGTAGTCAGGCATACGATGTTGTTTTATTCATTCGGTAATTTGTCGCAGTTTATTATATCGGCGGATAAAAAAACCTCTCTAAAAAAAGAAGAGAGAGAGAGAAAGAAGCGTATATATTGCGGATTGAGTTTTTTTTTTTAATTAATTTGCTTTAAAGTCGCGTAAGCGGCTTATTACGTTGCGATTTTGGCCGATTGAAATAATTGCCGTTGTTGTATCGCGATAGAAATAATTTTGATGGCCGATATTTACGCTCGTACCTCTCTGATAACCCTACAATCGCGCGCGATTGTATGACTCCCATGTACGATATATCGCTCGTTATGTTGCCGGTAATGCATGTTGCGTAAGAGCTATTAGCCATCAGCAGTAATTTGTTCGCACTTATTCCGGTCGTTTGCATATAACTAATTTCTCGTCGCGCGATCGTCGCTGTTCAATTTTTTTCGTTTTTCCGAAAACTCTCTTCTCGCACCGCTCTTGTTTCTTTCTCTCGCGCGCGCTTATAACAATGTGTCGCGATATCGCGAATGGCACACAGCGAGACATGCTCAGCATTTTTGTATCTTCTAGTCGGCCGGGTGCATCGGCATAGCAATGAGCGCGGCGTACTTTTGAATATTTATAATATTCATGCCGCAACACGGCCGATTAGAGCTCGATTAATTACCTTTTTTCTCCTTTTTTCTCGCACGCATTTTCCTATCTCGGATAAACGCGAGTGTAAGATATAGATTTTGCATCGAGGAGAGTTAAAACAAAAAAATGTTATTAGCATGTTTTTTTTTTTTTTTTTTTTTTTTTTTTTGCTTTGATCATTTCGATCGTTATTATGTTTTCGTTATGTTTGCGTTTATACATTTTTGTCGCTCTTCAAAACATTCTAAATGTCGGAGGAAAAAATACAGAGCTCTTATATATTATGTCTTTATATTATTCTACTCGACGGCCTTAAAATGTTACGTGACGCATTTTTTTCCCGTCTTTGTCACTCCGACCACCGCACTCGCTCTCTCCCACGACGACCCGTTTCAGCGCGAGCGTTTCTGTTGCAAGAGGAAAACAGACAACGATCATTATATAAAGTTGCAGAAGTTCCGAGCGCGTAATGTTACGGTATCCCCGATGGAGGAGCGGATAACGCGTTATTAAGAAAGATAACAATTATCTTTTCGCGTCGCGTGTATATATATGTATATGTATACATATATATGTTGTATATGTATATTTATATATACATATATACGGAAAAGAACGCCACGGATAACTTTGCACTTAGTATGCTTTCGAGTTACCATTTCGAAGAGACAAAGATTTACAGATACGCTTTTTCTCCTTGTGCTTTATATTACTTTCTTCTTTCTTTTCTGAAAACCAAGTACAAACGATAAAAACGAGACACGACATTATATTTATCGTCGAACGTTATAAATGTTCACTTTCGTTATTATATATCACGACCTTTTATTTTTAAATAATTCGCATCGATGCGACACTTTAAATATCGCGCGCGCGTGCGCCGCGCTTCTCGGCAAATAATCAACAATAAGAGCGAGCAAGAGAGAGAGAGAGAGAGAGACAGAAATCCGTCAGTATCACGACGACGGAAATTTATTTACGCGATGGAAAATATTTTTTTTTTTTTTTTTTACGAAAGAAGGACGTACACGACGACCGAATGAATAATGCATGCGCGCCATTGTGCATCGACTCGTGATGAAATATTTAGCGATAGAGACTCCCGTGTAATTGGTACGCCTCGATAAATAATAACGGCGATACAACGAATTCGAAAATAATTCGTTGCACGCGCGTCCGCGCATATGTAAGGGCACGCACGTATACGTACGTGCACGCGTCTCTCTTCGCGCCAATGCACTTGTTCGCGCAGATAAAAGAGCGTCGTAGATGCAATCGCGATATCAATGGCCGGTGGGTTTCGCGTGCGGTGCAGAACGCACAGAAAGAGAGGAAGAGAGAGAGAGAAACGAGATTAACCGCTATAAATACCCATCGCCGGCTGATCCCTTTTCTCTCGCAAACGGAGGGAACTCTTGGCCGTGACTGTACTCTTAAAACATTGGAAATAGTTATGGCAGCGGTGCTCATTCTCCTCACGATGCGGATTTCACGGTGATGTTATTGATTCAATTATGTAACATCGGGTCACGGATCGCGGCACACGCGCTCGGTATGATGAGCGACTTGGCGACAATTTTGCATAACGAAGCGCACACTCGAGATCCGATCCGCTTACAGGCGCGCTCGATTAGCCGCGTGCGCGCGCGACTATATGTGACCCGATATCGAATTCACTTATCGATAATTAAAGAATCTTATTCTTCGAGACGAGTGTTTTGGAACATCATCTTGGTCTTTCTCGCCGAAAGAAATCAATTCTTATGCAGTTACGTCGCACAAAAACAATAAATCATAAAATTTGTGTGTATATATATATATATATAAAACCGGATATGAGGAAAAAAATGTAGAGCGTTTCACGTGAATATTCCAGCACATCGATCTTTGCGCGGCTGTCTCTTTTACGTCCAAATCCGATCCATTTGAAATTTCGCCCGGATAAATAAAGCAAAGGGAGTAATGGACAAGTTTCCGCCGCAAAGCAGCAGACGCCCGTACAGTCCGCGCTACAAGCGAGCCGTCGGATCGTGTTTTCCCATCTTCAAGTATCGAATATTCGCTGCCAAGAGACTATTCGAAATTATACGAACTTTTTCCCATATTGACGATATCGCATCTATATGTACGGCCACGCCGCCGTTGATGTTTGCCGTGACGTGTGATAACTTGACATATCACATGTTAAAAAAAGAAAAATAAAAAAACCAAAAAAAAAAATGGTATAATATATTTTCGTGCAAGGATCGTAAATGGGGAATAACAAAGCCGACTAATTTCGCTATTAGAATATTCCGTGAAGTTTCGCAATAACTTTCAGCAGCGGAGCGAATAGCGAACTCCGGAGTTCGCGTCGACAATTACAGAGTGATTTCCGGTTGATTGATATGTACGTGCAACACATGTACACGCGCGCGCGCGCACGCACGTCGACATGCGCGTCGGTAAACCACGTTCGTGTATTTCCCGGTGCGGGAATTCCTCGCTATTCAGAGTGCCGTACGGGGAATCGTCGTTGTTGCTCCGTTAATCAAAAGCTTTGATAGTCGAATCTTAGCAAAACGAAAAAAAAAAAGGAAGACAGAGCAAAACACACACAAAAGAGATTCTCTCCGATATCAGTCGGTTTTGCAGCCGCTCGTCTCGCCGGTTCTCGTCGGCGAAAATTATGCAACTGACTGTACTCGGTCCGTGAGCACGGTTCGTTTGCTCTTTCGTTTGCGGAATTTTTTCAGCAACCGGATAATAAACATTTTTTTCATTGAATAATAAATACTTTTTCTGAAGCACAGAGAGCGAGAGAGAGAGAGAGAGAGAGAGAAATAGATAGAGTGAGAAAGAAAGTAAATGAGTGAGAGAGAAAAGTCCGGCATAAAATCAACGTCACGTATATCGTTCGGGATTTCTCTTATTTTCTTCTATTGTTGTTTTGTTTACCCCTCCTCGCGCGAAAATGCAAATTAATCTCTTGCATTCTCTTTTCTCTCAAGTGCGAGATTTGTTTTTTCATCAGTACGGACAACGCGTCTCGCGCGTCCACTCTGATATCAATTAAAATACAAGAGCAAGTGTGAGTTTTCATGCGCGCTTGTCTATTATTTACCGTCACGCGTCGGTCACGCTCGATCGATTTCAATCGCACGCGGTCCCGACTCCCGCGTTGTCGCTTTTAGCGCAAAGAGTTTCTTCTATTCTGTGCGAACAACGTGTCGGGTTTATCTCGCGCGCGTTACGTATGTGCTGTGCGTGTGCATCGTGCGTGCAACGTTGCGGCGACGCGAGTGCGCACGTGTGCCGTGCTTGTGCTCCGCTGCAAATACCCTCTGGGGAGGCGTACCGTCTCCCTTTTCTGCGGGCTCATCCCCCGCTGCCCGTCGTCGCCGCGAATCTCTCACGTTGTTCGTGTTCGGCGGGGGATGATATTTTAAATCATCGACTCAAACGAGCTTTCGCTAGCTCGGTAGAAAAAAAAAAGATCTCTTTTATTCCTCAATCAAATTGTTTCAATATTTGTGTGCACGTGTATACATGTATATGCACACATACGCTCTTTGTTATATTAATAGACACACTTTTAATATGAACAGGCTTTTCTATTTGTAATAGTCTTAATTAACATTATAATGTAATGCGCAGTATTCAAACGTATTTCTCATTAAGTATTAAATATACGTTAATTATAATATTAATAATTACATGATAATTATTATTAAATTATGTAGTATATTGTGTTACACACACACACACATTACGTATGTTATTATTATTTAGAAGCCATCATGTTGCGGGAAATTATGTTTTCGTAAAGTTGAAAACACAATTGGACGGACCTCGACGTGTGATTCGAAATCAACTCTCTCTTTGTTTTTTGTTCTTTTCAGTTACTGGGCAGTGCTTGCTTCAGCCACGGCCCTTACACATTTTACAAGGCAGTAAGAATAGGTAACGGTCGTGTCCTGCGTCTCGGGAGTTTCTTTCTGACGAAACTCTGGAGCGATGCCGACCTCGTCAGTATCGGCGAGCTACAGCTGCTGTGGATGGACAATCGCGGACCGAATCAGCCTCTGGCGTCTTTGCGGCTGTATTTCTTACCTGAGAACACGCCAGACGGCAGGAGAGACACGCACGGAGAGGTGAGTCTGTTTTTTAAAGATATTAAAAATAATCGCGCGTTTACGAAAATAGGAAAATAAATTCATTCCCACGTTTGAGATCCGAGCGAGCTTTGCTTCAAGATTATATTTTAGCATATGATGTATTATTCAAGCATCTATCTCTGTCTCTCATTTTGTGAACTTTTCTCGTGACGTGTCGTGATGTGTCAAGTTTATTTTTTTTTGTTTTTAATTAAATATCTGGATTTAAAACAGTTTGAAAATAGATTCTCTTTCTCTCTCTTTCTCTCTTTCTCTCTCTTTCTCTCTCTGTCGAGTCAATGTTCGCTAAACCACTTGATCGATGTTTTACCGCTGTATAACACGCTTAAAACTTCCAACAACTAGCGGCAATTCCTGCTTTGCCGACGTCGTCGGTAACGAGTCTGTTGTGTGACACTCGACTCGGTCTTATCACTTTCTCGCGCGTCTCGCGGTGCCTTATGTTATTTTAGCTCAAACTGCCATTTCGATGCGTATGACTCCGCGTAGAAATTTCATGAGGCAGTCACTACACTCGCCATTTTGACGGAGTGTAATAACTTTGTTTTACTTTGGAGAGAAATATGTCGGAGTTTATTTATTTCGTTATAATATAAATGCAAATATTCTTACACTGCTCTCTCTCTCTCTCTCTTTCTCTTCGTACGTGTACGTAGTATATAATATTGAAATTTCTCGTTCCGTTGTGCATGTGTATCGTTAATTCAGCCGAGTTGTATATTAATGCAAACCGAAATTACCGGATAGTAATCGCGATGTTATCGCATTTAGCGCATCAATGTAACTATTTTCGTGAGCGCGCGATCGAATCGAATAAACGATTACGCAAATCACGAAAGAGGCATTATTCAAATATTGCGGAAATATATATGTCGAATGCCGGGGGATGAGAGGGAGAAAGGAGGAGGACGCGCGTATCTACAATGCGAGAGGAAAAAGGCCGGGCAAACGAAACCCGTGAAATATTGGCGTGGCCTTAAAGCTACTTGGAAGGTTCAAAGGATACGACCGTTCGAGTTCACCCCTCGCTTGACTGGGGTGGCTTTTGGGGTTGTCGCGTTTCCTTCGCCCTTGTTGTTCCATTGAAACATCGTCAATTAAGCACACCCCTTCGTTCGTCATTTTCATTGTTTGCGGGCCGATTATTCCGAGAGATATGCGAACCGAGACCGACGACGATGTCCATTCCTGAAATCATTGCCTTTGATCTTGGTTTTTTTGCTTATTAAATATAACACGTGAGAGAGAGAGAGAGAGAGAGAGAGAGAGAGAGAAGAGAGGGAAAGATGGAGAAAAGAAGAATTTCGCTGGTAATGTGCTGTCTATCGAATTTCAGTCTCTTCGTATTTTCCTGTTCATTCGAACGTTGTCAAAACGAAATCTCGCTGTTTCTCCTCCGGAGACGATCGATACGCGTTTAGTTTACGACGAGAGGGATAGGTCGGGTTTACCGCGCGAAGGGAAACAGTGTTTTTTCTCTTTTCGAAGTACTACACGAGAGAGGAAAAAGTATTCGCGGAGAAGAGAGCTCGATAAAAAAGACGAAAACTGTAAACTGTTCTTTGATGAAAATGATGTTAGAAACATCAAGTGTTTCCTTTTGCGCTTCGCGAGTTTCCGTGTGATTTCAGAAATTGTTTCTGATGGCCGCTTTGTTGAAACACTGAAAATGACAGGGTGGAATATATATACTATATATCCGCAGTTTGGTGGGAAGAAGAGAGGGAGGAAGAGTGACTAAAGACAGACGTCCGTAATTGTGGCTACTTTCGAACCCTTTTGTCTCTGGTAATTGCCTCCCTCCCCTCTCCGTAAGAACTGAGCCTTTTTCCTGCCAACAGTTGTGTCGAACAACGCGATAGAAAATATTATCTCGAATCGAACATTGTAACGTGTTTGTCTTGCTCGTAAAAAAAAAAATATTGCAAAAACCATTTTTCCAGCTTTTTAAATTCTATTATAAATAATGTTTTTAAAGGCTAATACGTTTTCTCCCTCTCTCCTTTTATCTATCTATTACATAGTCTTTTTCGCTCGACCTCGTTCACACGCACAGTCAGTCGCGTGTTATCACGAGTCGACCGTGTCGTGTATAATTGACGTGATTGATGAGCCGAGAAAGGGACGGGGGAGGAGAAACTTCGCTTCATCTTGACTATCGGGGCAAAATATTTATCCAACAGCTGCTGACACACTCCGGTTTTTTGGTCACTTTAAAACTGTAAGAGTTCTCTCTTGTACAGGCAAACAAAAGTTTTATCTCTCAATATCAGAAAAACGTGAAACAGTTCGTACTTGTGTAAATATCGATTTATATTTCTGTATACTTTTTAGTATATGCCACTTTTAGCACATGCCGTTAATTTATATTCACATATATCACTTTTATAGTTTATCTATCTTCAACTAATTATTTAATTATTCCTTTTCAGTAGTCTCGGTATAGCGTTTCCAATACGTACATTTTCTAATTAGTAAATTTGCACACGCGCGCACCTACACTAATTTCGAATAGGAATGTTAGTACAGGTGCGATATTCGCACGATACGATAGTTGATTATTGGAACGGAACCTTGTTGCATTAGCCAATAATGATATCTACGTACGTATTATCGCAATCGACGTTTGCCTGTATAACGGGGAGTAACGCTTTTATGTTATTCCGCAATATACATTTAATAACACACATTTCGCCATCGATTCGGTTCGCATTAAAATTGTTTACTCCGCAATTTGAAGTTGATTACATTGCATTCTCTATTTTTGCTCCACGATGCTGCCAACCGAAAGTTGGCACAAACTCAACGAGACTTCGTTTCGCGAAACTTAATTTTCGGGCAACCGACTATTAGTCTCCGCATGAAGTCATGAGAACTTCCAATCACGGCTAACATTATTTATAACTAAGACCGTTGCTGATTCACTACGAATATCTGTTAAATTCGAATCAAGTGACATATTTAGAAAGTTTGAAATTTAATTTTATTTTAAATATGCGATTTCAAATATAAAGTTTGTAACTGTTATATAATTCATTTCTTTAATGACGATGATGCAAGTAAGTGAAAAGTGACGTTAGCCGTTAATTATCTCGCGTCTGTCACACTAGCGTTATCGATCATTTTGTTGCAACATTGTACGAAAATGCTCGTGCGCAAAGCTTTCTATCGTGGCAAAACTACTTTATCAACTTTATGTAATCTTTAATATTTAGTGACAAAAAAGACTTTAATTAAATTCTGCAAAAGAACGCTGAGAAATTTAATTAAATTCTCAAACGAAAATAACATTTTATTACTTTATTCCGAATTGTTGTCGGTTCTATAAACATTTTACTGTAGCGAAAAATTTCTTCGCAACCAGTTTGGCTTGCGATACGTTTTTACTTCTGTAAAGTAATGTAGAATAAGCTAATTAATTATTCGAGCGTGATTACGTGCAGCAGGTACAGCCGGTCTGTGTGGAATGCAGCAGACTTGTTTACGTACGTGTACGTGTATGTCTGTTGAAACATCGACGCTCAAGCGCACACACATGCAAATACGAGTCGCGCGTGCGCGTCCGTCCGGCTTTTATCAGATGCAACAACGATTCTACTTTGCTACTGACGAAAAAAGATAGCGCGCGCATCCCGTCTCGTTACTTTGTAATAGTTCAAAGAACACCCCGCGGCTTGGTTCTCGCTCCTCCCGTAATTTTCGTAGTTTTAATTCGCTTGCTCGGGCGCGGCACGCATTTTTATATCGGCTTGCAAAATTTTAATTAAAATTCTCTCCTTGTGCTTCAGTACGCGCTCCCGTACTGATTCGTTCGATAAAGCAAGTACGCGTGTCATTATCTGCGCTGTGCAATTAGCGGACACGCGCCAGAGGCGAGGAAATTTCGTTTCTTGAGAAGAAGAGGATTCGCAACGAAAAAAGAGACGCAATATCTGTAGTTTTGTGATTGTATTTTTATAACTTTATGAACTTTCTCTCGAGTGCGCTTTGCGTATAAAAAAACCGAACGCACAATTTATTCTGAGTTCTCTCATCCCTCACGGCCCCTCCCCTCGTAATGTTCGCAATGTGCCAGACCGTTGTGCTTTTCTCTGTCGTTCTATTTTTTTCTTCGCCCGCACACGTGCACGTATATACGCGAGCGCGTGCTCGTCACGTTAGAATAATTCGATGTTCTAAATAAAACTCATGGAATTCGCGTGCACGCGGTTGTTGTTCGGACGCTGGAGGACGGAGGAGAATCTGCGACGGGTGAATGTACCCTTAAGCCCGTCACACAACGAGAGAGATCGCGCGATTAAGATCCGCAACTCGGACGCTACGCTCGGACGAATTTCGAAAAATAAACTCCTCACGCTCTCATTTCATTTAATTTTCTTCTCTGTATGTATAAAAAATATATTTGTTTCCATTTAAATGCATTTGTTTAGTGAAACATATAAATGTGTTAATATTCCACATTTTATTATATAATATAATTGAATTGAAAGAGAAGATTCACGTGTATTCGAGAAATGTATTAAATTTGAGAGAGAGAAAGAGAGGGAAAATATGTTTATTGGAATTTATGCTATCGTTCTATATTGTATTATTATCTATAGTATTAAATTCATTTGAATTCATTATAGAATTAATAACCACTAGAATTATATGCAGTGAATCTTTCGCTACACTGTGAATTAAAACTTAAACGATCAAATATACTTTTTTAAATATTACACACGTGTGCAACATAAATCTCTTGATATCGAGTTCATATGTCGTTTTTTTATAAATTTTTATAAATTTTTTCCTACAGAAATTGAAGAGAAATCGCACGGTACGTTTTATTATTTTATTTATTTTTCTATTTTGTTTTTAGAGAATTTATTCCGCACGAACAAGCAGAGTCTTTATTGCAAATGGAGAAATATAATTATATTAATGGAACGGCGGTTTAGAGATCTGCACTAATTGAATCTGTAATTAAATCGCGAGAGAGCGTATTTACACTGATTATTTTTCCGTGATGTTGTTAGTTAAAAATCCGGTATTCTCGGAAACGCGCGTATTTTTTTTCCGCGGTAAAAGCCGCGGGAAAATAGAATCCAATATCTAATTTCATTCCATTGAAATAATTTAGCCTGAATACAAGGCGGAAAATAGGGACGTAGATATTAAACACGATATGAGAGAATATAAGTCAACATTATATAACGCTCCTCCTTGCGACATTATCATTAGCCAAGCTCTTCTCATTAACGACAACAATGTCGACGTAGTTGCCAGTATTATCATTATTATTGTCACAACTTTCCTCATTAGCGAGAAAATTGAAATACTTCATCTACGTGTATATAGCGATGTAATATTTAATAAAAAAAAAAGAGTTTTTAAAAAGAAAAATTTAATAACACGAACCATAATTTATTTTAGGAGAAACCCGAGCAAAATCTTTAATTTAACTTGAGTTGCGAGTGTAATTTTAAAAGACGCTCTCTCTCTCTCTCTCTCTCTCTTATCCGGATATCTTATTACATAAATTCCTAAAAGATTCCAAAAGTTTGTTGAAAACGTGTAATTGACTTGAATTACATCATCGAACGATCTGTCTCGGCGATTTAATTAATCGACCGATTCAAGAACCGTGTTGTGTTTGCATCGGGAAAGCACAATAGAGTTGTGCACGTCGATAGAAGGTCAGTGAACGCGTAATTTCATCAACCGGCCAGTGTCGTGTTATAACAAGGCAATTAATATATTCATCATTCGATTTGATGAATTAGCAACGAGTGCACACCGATCGTTGCGAGTTTCGTATTCCGACGAATCGTCGGGATACAATGTCGGTCATCGATTTTCATCGGCCACACGGCCAATATTTGACACATCGTCGTCTCCTGATACTTTATTTGTTACTTCCAATGTATTGAATTACGTCGATTCGAAAAATAAAAGCGTTTTATATATTTTTTATTGTCCCTTTGTGGTATCGTTCTCGTGTTCCCGTATCAAAGTAAATAAACTTCAAATGTCAAATCCACTCTGCTCGCCTCTTCTCTTCCTATTCGATATTTTTCTATAAATACAATTTCGTCGAGTTTTTATCTCGCAATTATTGCGTCGAATGAACTGATAGAGATCGAACAATATAAGGCACGTGGATTTCCGCTTTTCTTCAGCGCGACCGGCATTTGGTAGGTATTAGGCATTCGAGTGGATTTATACGAATGCAGTGTGTGTGCTTTGCTATGATACAGTACACTGTGTGCGGCCGGTAGTGGTGGTGCGTTGTACCGTGGTTGGCATAGTGGGTGGCGTGGGCATGGAAACTGGAGAAGGGAAACGCAGGGACGGAGGGAGACTATGGCTACGAGGGTGTCGAAGAGAAGCTATAACGAGGAGGAGAGGAGGGTGTCGAACCACTGTACGGGTAACCGGGAATAAGGGGGAGGAAGAGAGATAGAAAGGAAGAAAGAGCGAGAGAGAGAGAGGTAGTGTTATTGGTTTTTGTTGCGCATGCCTACTGCCGGCGCCAATCTGGCGAATTATTAGCCAAGTTTAACTGGCCGGAGGTGAGATAGATTATGACAGGAGCTGGCAATTTAATACCTTCCTCCCGCTGCGCGAGCCTCGAATCTGAGAAATCAGGGGAAAAAATCATTCCCGATAAGTTTTCGATTCGAACGTGCGGGAAGACGGGCGAAAATTCTTTCGGTCCTTTCTTTCACGGACTAGTTCCTTCGATTTTGATTGAATCTCGACGGATTTCGTGATAATTCCTCGCGCGAACTTTTGAAAAAAAAAAAAAAAAAAGAAAAACTAATAATACTTGCGTTTTTCATTTGAATGCAAAGTTACCCGTGTCCCAATTCGTATTGTACGCGACAAAAAAGAAGTATGGCATAAAATATGTATGAGAGTTTCGAAGGTTTTTTTTTTACGAGGTTGTTGTAGGATTCATTCAAAGTCTCTATTGAGGTGCAGCGATATCAATGACGAGATGATGCAAAGAGAGAAGAAGGAGGCGTCGGTCCTTCCAGCGACGTTAACCTTTAAATTGCCGCAGATAGCATCCGAACGATCCAGAGGAACGTTCTTGATAAATGTGTGTGTGCGTGTGTACGTATGTGTGTAGTGTACGGTATGCATGCGCACACACATGTACACGATTTAGCCGCTTTCACGGTGTGTATTTGATACCTGCGGCAGTTCCTTAAGGCGCATTCACAAGCATCTCAAGTACATTTTACTTGCTTACGATCAACGAGATGAGTTTCTTGTTGAATTGTTGAAACTCGCGTTTTCCACACGAACAAGCATATATATATATATATTAGTTTTCCGTTTACATTTTGGCTAATCGTTTAATCGTTTCTGTTTATTGTATTTCTGTGTAAACAGCACAGAAATTACTTAAACAAATAGCACTGTATAAATGATAATTAAATTCTTACTTTACGAACGAAAATACGCGTCGTCGCGAGTGTGAAGTCATCTTTTCCTTAATTAACTTTGTGAAAAGCAATTTTTCGCATCATTTGTTTGTTACTGTATCAAAGTTTATTTATATACGATTTCGAGTTTCTCGCATGTAAACTCGCTGGTAAACATTGTTCTTAATCATTAGCAACGTGCGAGTTTCATTCGCAGGTATGATTAAATGCAGGCAGTCGTGTATTTTGATGCTAGCAATCAGTAATTTTCGCAAGATGAACTAAAGTTTGTGCCATGTACATTCTGCGGGACGGGAAGGGTCGCAGGACGCGGTGGGCGGCGTTTCCCTCGAAACGTAACGTAACTCCATCAAAGTTTGCACGTAACATTACGCTAATAGCTTTATTACGTTGCCGCGTTGAGCGACCTGCTCGCCGCCCAAACCGTTTCCATCATTTTCAAGATTGTCTGATCGGTTAAATCGAAAACGAGATGCGATAAACCGCGCGAGCGCGAATACACATCGGCGTATACGTATAGTTTCGGCGCGCATTTACCAATTAACTATTCTACGATCAATCGCGCCCGAGCGCTGTTTTGCAAACGCCGTGTACTTGCGCAATGAACCTCTCTTGCTTATGTGACATCTCATTAAAACCGTTTCTCCCGGTGCGGTGATAATAATTAGAAATTGCGCATTTATGTAACGATCGCTTGTATAATATTTATTACTTTTTAATGGAGAGGCTCTGTGCGCGCGAGTGAGTAATATTTAATTTTTTTTCTCCCTTATATTTCCTGATTGTCAGAAGAGACAAAATGTAATTTTCTTGTTCGACCGATTTTAATATAAATTACGTAATAAGAGATAAATTTGTTTCGATTATTTAATTTGTAGTAGTTTTTTACTCGCTATTTCATAATTTACCATTCACTCTACTGCGTTACAATTTATTTTATCGTATAAATCTTTCTGTTTTATTGAAAATATAAAATTTCGTCCGTGAAAAAAGAGTGCGCAATGCGGAATACATTTAAGGATTGATTTTTGTGTCGCGGAATTTTCGCGAATATATTTGCGGCTCAATGCGCATCGCACGGGCGTGGCAATAATTATTATACTAATATCATTAGCGTAGTGCTTGTTTAAAATTCGAATGTACGGCTCCCCGTGCGGTCCCGGCGATCGATGCAGCATTAAATTACCTCCAGAGTCGGAGCTAAAATTCCGCGCGCTGAACGAGTCTCGCGAAGTGCTTCACTCTCCTGTAATAAAGTCCAGTATTGTTACAAAACATCAAGCTCGCTTTTGTGCTCGACCAAATTGTTGCGCTCGTCTTTCTTTTAATAATTACACATCACAGCGCTGGATTGACATGAGTGTGAAAAAAAGAAAAAAATCGCGTGTTTCTGACGCGGTTTTATTTCTGCCACTAAATCGTGATTACAGAGCATCGATCGCATTAACGGAGCATCATTCGATATATTGATTGGGAATAGAAAAAAGAGATACATACAGACAGAGAAAGAGAAAGAGAGAAGGAAAGAAAAGACATATTATAACTTTACACACTGCTATATATGCCTATGGTTAGGTTGCACAGTCCTTTGGCGAGATTGGATAATTCTAATACACAGTCGCGTTTGTGTGACAAGCTTTGATCATCTCCAACAACTGCACAAATTCTCTCTCGAGAGAAATATAGCAGAAATTTCTCCTTACTTCCCTCGTGCTCGTCACTATCTCCGTTTCTCGCTTTTCCTACCAAACTTCTCATCTCTTTCGTTCTCTTGTTTCTTTTCTCGTTTTTATCATGAAAATACACGGCTTTTCTATAAGAGTTTTTTACTTTAATAACAATGTTTTAACAAATAAATATATAATAATATATTATTATATTATTATTACATATTTTACAATATAGTTTTATTATGTTAATATATATTAAAAATTAAATATAAAATTAAATATGAAATTAAATATATTAGAAATAAAACATTAAATATATAAATTTTACATTTTTTAATTTTGTGTTTGAACAGAATTATTAAATATCATAATTTCTCGTGTAATCTCATGAAATCTTTTCGCTCATATGTATGTACACATATATATGTATATACACATATGTATGTATACATATGCGATAAATTAATTTTTCTTATTTATCGTTCACAAATACAAGCCCCATATATATAATAATATTCCACGGTCTAATTGTAACAACCGCATAAGCGTTCGAAATTGCGCTTTTTTATCCGCGCTGCATAAAATATATATGCCAATTCGCGTAATCCCCGACCGGCAGCGGATCGACCGCAACATTTTTTCGCGGTTGCAATTTTTCTCGCGCGAAGATTTTATTTAAAGCTTCGGGCTGCAAGAGTGCCGGTTATTTTCGTTCTCCCAGTATTTTTAAAGCCGATGCTCTCCTTCACGGCGAAATGATTACCTACTACAACGGCGGCGGCGGAGCGTGGGCGGAGTGATAACAAATTCCGAAAGTCTATACTAACACTGGTGTCGCCAGTTTACTCTGCGTATTATCGACGGAGTTACACACACACATACACACATATACACACACATACACACACACCACGTGCACACGTACAATACATGCACGTGTATTAACCACTCGTTTGCAAGGATCGTTATATTCCGCGTCCGTGAAGAAAATGCGCCTCCCCCTTTCGTCTTTATCTTCTTTCCAAGAATTACTCGACTTATACCTTCATTATTCGGAAATGAAGTCTAATCGGCTGTGAAGAGAGACTTATCACGCTTAAAAAGACCTATTTCTCGTCCTCGTCCAAATATATCTGTATTTTTTTCACGTGCACACGAAATATTTTAATTTTAATTGTACAAGGCAAGTTCGAATTTTTTTTCGGATATATGTTTTTCTTTCTTTCTGATTAATCGCGATAAATTGGTTTTTCTTCGTTGCTTTTAGAATCGCGTTCGCGAAACGTTTGGTCATCGGATACCCGCTGGTAAAATAGAGCAATTGGATCTGTATTATTTTATATTGCAGTGTCCCCCGGGTCGCAGGGTGTGGCCTCATTTTCGTATCGAGCCATTCGAACGAGTTCAAACACGCAAACGTGTTTCGAGCTTTGCTTTCGATAATCGGCCGTTCGATGAAAAGCACGTACGCGCGCCGTCGCCGCCGCCGCCACCTCCGCCTCCGCCTCTCTCCGCCTCATTCATTTATTTTATATCACATTGTAATGAGAAACGTTAACAATCACTCCGAGAAATTATAAACGCAAACCAATTTTTTTTAATGGGCGAAATAACGAAAATTTTCAAAAAGTAATCAGTTTCGCCACGTTGATTTTTACACGGCGTTACTATATTTTTCGAAAGCGCGATTTTGCAAGTTTTTTGCGCACTGTAATAAAAATATGTAAATTCAACGAACATCATTCGGCGAAATGCAGAAAATATGATAATATTTCGCCATAAGATAAATAGATATGCGCGCACAGTCAAATGTATATTCATATATGTACATTCATATTAAATATTCATATTAAATACGTGCGTCGTCGCGTTAATTACTTTTAATATTTTTAAAATAAAAAAATACACACACACGTATATGGGAAAATTTTATAAAATTATTTTTGTAGAAATGCGAAAGAGCAGACATTTCTACAGCACTTTTATTCGCTCGTGGACAAACATTTCCATTTCATTTTTGTCGTTGAAGCTGAATCACAACGCCCTAGAAAGTCTCATTCAATTTTCCGATCGCAATGTGTGTACATACATATATGTATGTACGACCTTTACATCTTTTTCTTTAAACTTCGTTTTACTGAAAGATCACATCTATCATTGACTGAATCAATAAATTGAACATATACGTTGAACGTATACGTTCGGATTTTAATTCGGAATGAAATATTCGTATGAAATAAATGTTTAATAATTGCGCAAACATTGGAAAATTGGCAAAAGCAAAATGCCAAATCGGAATTACATTGTTTCGTTACAATTGGATGGTATTAGTGAATACCGTCGTTCTAAAGGATAAAATCACAGTTTACGCCTATGCGACTCGCCTTGTCGTCCATTAAAAGTCGTCGGCCCTTGTCTCCCTCCGCGAGGAGCACAAAAACCAGAAAACGTAAAAGGCATGGCACTCGTTCGAAACCAGTTCACGCTCCAGGGGAAACTGCGCGCGGCGGCGCGGAGCAAAATAGATTGTTAACGAATAAGACGCGGGGTGGAGAGGGGGAGGAGACAATAAGATTAACACATGAGGAAATAATCACGTTCCTCATTAACGATGCGCGTGCTGGAACGCGATATAATAAATTATTGATCGTTTCAAGCGTGATATTTCGCTCGTCTCCTAAAAATTGTAACGTACGAGATGAAGCGTAAAAAAAGTTTCCGAGGGAGAAAGATATGCGATGTACATTTCCATAATTTAAAGACAATGACACGTGAAAAGTCCCTTTCGTTTCTCGTAAATTGCTTCGTGATTATTTGTGACACATTCGTCTGTTTGGAAATTCAATATCGTGGTGCGCTCATGTCCCGAAGTTAAGCCACGATCTGTATATATTAGATGAGTTTTCGAGGAACATTCTTCGTTTGTGCGCTTATTTTCTTCGCCTTCGGTCTGCCAGATCGATATACACATATACCTATTGTATGTATGTACGCATATATATATATATATATATGTGTATACGTATATGCGCGACGAATTGCATTGTATTATTACGGCAAGCTTTTCTGTGCATACATTCCACTCGCACGGATAAACACCGTCTGATAATGTAACTGAATTATATGTGCATTTAACATTTATTATTCGTGTTAATTACTTCTATTATTATTCATTGCTTTACGCAAATGCCCCTCCTTCATAAAATGTAATTATAAAAGATAAGAAGTATGATTCGAAGAGCGCAATTGCAATTAGACGGACAAATATTCCTCGCGCTTTTCCACGAATGAAAATAATTCTACAGCAGCGCACATTATGATATGCTTGATGATATATCTTATGCAGATATATTAATAAAAATATCGTGCGTAGATATTAAAAAATAAATATCGTTAAACTGAATTAATAAAAATTAAAAAAAGTTATGTTAATTTGTAAAAAAAAAATAAAAATAATAAAAGAGAACATTAGTAAATTTTGTATGTAAAAAGCTACACATTAACTTCTCACAAGTAAGATTCATCAACGAAAGAAGAGAGAGAAATGAACATGCGTGATACGAATGACGCGCCGATTATCTCTGACACATTGAACCGGCGATTCACGTCGCGCCACGCGTGTGTCGCATAATCGCTTTTAAATTTATCGGATTTCTATTTCCATCGGCGTCTTACGCCAATGCGCTCTCCCGGAGTCCAGCATACGCGCGGCTGGAAGAACGGGGAGAAATAGTATAGAGAATCCCGGGGTATTCCCCTCAAGACCCCATTGACCTATGAATCGTTCATCTTTACACGCGACGCCTCTGATTTCCACCTTTGACAGGTAAATGAGCGGCTGATGAGACTCGTCTTGAGAAGCCACCTCCACCCGGGGGCAAACCAAATTATCTTGAGCCGCGCGCACTCGCGCGCAATTAACGTGATATAATTCCGTCATTCACCATAATTCACGGAGTCTCGATGCTCTTTTTTGCGTCCAAGGCGCGTGGCACTTTTTTAATCCACAACAGAAAGAGAGAGGGAAAGAGAAAAACAGTAGTCGCGCGCGCTCTTTCTTTTTTTCGACAAAAAAAAAGAGAAAAAATCGAAACTCTCGTATTTCTCATGAACGTGACGCGCTGTGGACCGCGAGAGCGCTGTTATTGTCATCCCAACGGGCGACTTCATCGCCTGCGAATGACGAGGTTTTCAAGCTCGCGGTTAATCGCGACAGAGTGGTAATGTCGATTTCGCCACGGTTGGAAAGCATTATGAAAATGAGGAAGGATAATTTAATATAAATGCTAATGATGTATCGGTACATACATCTGCGAGCTTGGTCGTGCGCACATATCGCGTATATTCCGCTATATATTTGCTCGAAGCGAATTTCAAGGATCGCGAAGAGGATCGGAAAGGATCTCGGAGAATCGTGTGTTGATAATTTTTTTGAACTGTCCCGGGCGTCTAGGCAGCGCGTGTACGTTTGGATAGATTTTCTTTAAGCACGAAATTATACAAACAGATGAATCTATCGTATATCCGGTTGTGATTGATAATTCTCTCTCTCTCTCTCTATCTTTTTTCGAAGAAAAAATGCAAATTAAATTCCGCGACACGTTGTAAGCAATTCCGAACGAGAAAATCGCTTCATAAAATATGACTTCCCGCATGAATGCCACTTACACCGTGGCACAATCCGACATATGTATTTAATACGAGCGTGTGTAAACACGTATAGCTATATATCGTTATCCGAGTCTGTTGAACGGGAGAGAACGACGCGTTTCCATGGAAACTTACCCCTCCTATCGAATTTCTCTCTCTCTCTTTCTCTCTCTCTCTCTCTCTCTCTCTCTCTCTCAGTCTGTTATATTTCTCTTTTTCACACACACACACACACACACACACACACACACACATCACTCTTCTCTCTTATCTCTATCTACTAGTTTCATCTTCCACTACTCGCAAATACTCGCTTGAAGTCACATGCTCTCTATGTCTATTTTTTTATTTTTTTATCGTATCTCTACCCTCTCCGGCTCTTCGTCGTGGAAGAAAACTATTCATTGTCGATACTCGAGGTCCGGGCATCCTCCGACCGTGAAACCGACTTTCTCTTTTTCCCGTTCTTTCTTTCCAACACGATGAATTCCCCATTGAAGATATTCCCTTCTTCTTTTCTCTTTCTTTCTCATCTTTCTTTCCTTTTTTCTCTATCGTTTAAGGTCGATGATCTTTTATTGTACGGATAGAGAATTATTTGGGCATGAAAGACGAAAGTTACTATCCAGAGAGAAGGTCCGACAACAAGATCTCGTCCGGATAACGCGCGCGCACAGCAAGATGTAACTCGCTCTCCCGGATTGATTTATCCTCGAGATAATTACGCGAGAGAATGCGATTACGCCTACGTAATTGTGAACAATCTGATGCGCGCGTTTCCCAATTGTAATTTTCCGCTGCGGCGCCGATCATTTGTAAATCCAAGAAATTTCGGAAAAAAAAAAAAAAAAAAAAAAAAAAAACAACGGGGAGCGCAGATGAAAGAGATGGTACGAAGAAGAAACAAAAAGAACGAGAAAAAAGGAGAAAGAGAGAGAAATAGACTAGTAGCTGTATGGTTTCAAATTCCGTGTACCCACGTAATTCACGTTAATTGGTATTCAGAGGGGTTGGCCGCGTTGTGTGTAGTGTGTCTTTTGAAAACAGCCCCAGATCCATTCTCTCCCCTGACAGCCCTTAAACCTGACCCCTCGACATCCCTCTCGGGAATTACCGTATAACCCACAGCCGGCGATTTTCTCTGATGACCGATACGGAAATCTTTTGCTTCGAGATGTCAAGCTGATTGACTTTAGATGCTCGGACACAATTTACGTCAAGTCAAGACGGAGCGGAGTAATAATCGCTTAGTCTTGGACCGCGTCCAAGGGGGTAACGCGTATTTCGAGAATCGCTTTTATTAAAACCGCGGTGAGACAAGAGGGAAAAGACGAGGCGCGAATCTTCCGCGCGCTATTGGCCGCGTTCTTGTCGTCGCCGCGACATTTGTATCCCGATGACAGAAACGGCGCGTGCAGCAAATCCGGAAGACGGAGAAGAGATGCGCATATGTACATGCGGATAATTATATTATCGGGACCGCGTATGGAGAGAGAACACATACATACGTATGTAAGTTTCTCTATGATCTCTTATTCGCTCAAGCCCGCATTTTCGAGAAGCAATTTAGCTAATTCGTCGCAGTCGTTTCCCGAGTCGGCCGTTTGCTATTTTAAAGTACGACGAGCACTCTCGGGAAAAACGTTCCCGTGAGAATCCGGAACGCGAAAATTTCCAGTGGCGACAAGAAGACAGAGAGAAAGACGCACTTTATTCGCGTAATTTAGCTTCTGGTCGATCGATAATAATCTCTCGCGCGCGTGCAGAGAGAGAGAGAGAGAGAGGGGGGGAGAACGAGAATGAGAGATGCGCGCTTTCTTTCGGGTGTCAAGAGCATACGTGTTTTCCCGCTGAAATACGGTAAATAACTTTCATTGTCCGTTGATTAGTTTGTCGCTTGCGCAATCGGAGTCGGGAGGGGAGAATTGAAATGACGGACTAAATTTTCCGGTTCGACGAAAATGTCCTCGCGAAACACGTTTCGCACGTGATGTCACAAAGAGAGGAGCGTCGTGAATATCTGAGTAACAAATTGCATTCTTCAGACGAAAGCTGTTTTGGCAAAGCAACGTGTGAATAAAAACAAATTTTGTAACATTTTTGGAGCGAGAGATATTTTCTCCGGAGAAATTTTTATATTCGCCGTCCGTCACAAAGAGAGAAAGAGAGAGAGAGGTGGTAACGAAGTTTTAATGTCGCTTGTGTATGATGAACGCGTTTACTTTTTCGCTTCGCGAAATATATTCCGCGTATCCGGTGATCTTTTGAACTATTCCGATTTACGGCAAATAATATTGTTTTTACGCCGAGGAAATGAAAATAGAGTTTAGAAATGCGTTCATTTAAGTGGCTATACACACTTCTTGGCGCCACACGTATCGGTGATACGGATCTTCGTTGCGTATGGATTCAATTTCAAGCAAAGCACGAATCTGATATTCCTTTGTGTCTCTCTCTCTTTCGTTGCGACAACATCATACGAGAGATAAAAACATTATTTGTATCGATGTCTATACGTGCCGCATAATTTAGAATTGAAACGTCGATTGCGTATTGTCAAGTTGTTTTTTTTTTGTTTTTAGATACTGCGCGGTACCTATTTGTTTTTTTCGATTACATTACGCGATGACGTAAACGTCATGATTGAAACCGTGTTTCAACGAAGATTCCCGAGCAAAATGTATACACGCGTCATTAAAAAATACTACGAAATTTACCCGACTGTTATACGCGCTGGAAATATAACTTGTGCCGCGCGCGTACGTACTACACGGCAGAATAAATATACCGGCTAAAGAGATAACAGAATATGATAACGAAAATATGGAAAATGTAGAATACACCGGCGGCGGCTTATTATGGAGTGCTCGGTCGAAAATACGAGCACATACGTCCCGCGCATTATTTTATATGTTATTTGTGATTTATATTCATCTGTGCGTAAAGCACAGATTTAATTAAGTCGATGAAATATATGTATTTTTTTAATTTATACATGTGTACGCGAACGACGTAAAAACGTGAAAGTAACAAAAGACAGAGTAATAAAATAGTGTTTTTTTTAATTGTTGGTAATTAAAGTTTATAGAACGTTATTTTTATATTTCGTAATTCGAATATATATTTATAAAGGAAAATATATTATTTACGATAAATAATTAACTGTGTTTACATAGAGAGCACAGTTAGTTAATATTTAAATCAGTGAAATTCGATTTTCACTGTTTACGCGAAAATCGATACGCCTTGAAATTTAAATGTTTACGACGAAGCGTCTATTTATTAAAATAAAAAAATCAAACATTAGTTGTAAAATTCCATATTCGTTTGCAAGCCGTGTGGTAGTTAAAACGGAAATAACGATTCCGATCGCAGTAACATGTTACGACGGCAAACACAGCGGCGATTAGCGGGACGTTATACGCCAATGGTGATACAGGCGAGGCTGCAGTCTGTTTAAAGTCATTGGCGTGACCGTCTTCGTCGTCGTCGTCGTCAGCGCACGTGTTTTGGCGCTTCGTATTCTCTGCACTTACAGGCGATTTACAAATCGACAAATCGCCCCTGGCAGACGGCCCGCATCACCCTCTCCCGCTAATGTCTGTGTTGCGCAAATCCTCTTGTTCATTGCATGTCAACTCTTTAATCGCTCCGCGTGTCCGACGATCGATTGACCGAGAAAAGATAATGCCGACCCGAGAAGTAATTAATTTCGCGAATTTACATCTAACGTTTGCACGTCGGAAAAGCGTGGAAATGTGTGTGTCATAAACGGCTTATTAACGATCCTCGAAGCGTTGGCGAAACATTTCGCTCAATAAATCTCTTCTCGGAGATGCCTTCGCCATTGGTAAATATAGTAGTAGTAACACACACTCGAGCGCTCAAAGAAATCTCTCGTGCTTATTGCAACGTATGTATATATGTACGTGAATCACCGCTTCGCGCATCACACGCGTGTGTGTGTATGTGTGTGCGTATATGAAAAGTATGTGTGTGCATACTTTTCATATTTCACAAATATTATAACAGAACACAAAGAGTGTATATTTCTTATATCTCGGTGAGAAATAAAATCCAATAAAATATACATTCAACTCGCTTGTGTGACACGTGAAATATTGCAATATGATTTTAATATTTTCAATATTTTATTGTGTAATGTGTTCTTACAAACATACGTTCACAAGAGACTGTCTGTGCTTAATAGCCTCTTGTATCTCTCTGTCATCTCCCATTACCACCACACACACACATACAGACACACACACACTGGTATTCGGTGATCGATAAATACAATTCCCGTTCCTCTCGCCCTCTATTACTCTACAACGTTTATATAGCGTAAAATTGTTGCGCGAAGAATCTTGCGCAAAATTTTGTCAAAATTTCATTTGTGTGTGCAAAACAAAATTTCCAACGGAGTGTAAAACTCCGAAATTGTTTGCGCTCCTTTCCGAGGGCATTTCCACGTGTATATGTGTATAACGCGCCGAAGTTTCAAAGACTCGGCTTTTGTCGCGCGAATTAAACGTAATCCGCGACGCGGATGGCTCCCTCATCTGCGAGTTTTCTGATTTTTACGTGTGACTCGTCGAAAAGAAGAGCAAAAATAATAAAAAAAAATATATATAAAAAAGCACGTGGCCACTAATGCAGACGCCTATGTACCGTCCTTGGTACTTGGCGCGTCGATCAAGTATTGTCCCGCGCGCGAGCCGCTTGATGCGCCCGCGTGCGGACAAAATATCGTCGTCGTTGCGGTCGCTCGACGAGAGGGTTTCACAATAATAGGAAAAAAAGGCGACCCTCGCTATTCAGACTCAAAGCGGTTATTTCTCACTATAATCGATATTATTTTGCGCTATTCGCGAAGTATCGTTTTTGATTGTGATTCTACAAACGGTATAGACATGCAGCGGCCGAGGAGGAGGAGGAATCGGTACGTCACAATCAGTCGTTGGGATATAATCGAGTGTGTCCATAAAAAGGGAAGCCCGGCAATATTGCTCCCTTTTTTTATTGCACAGATGTAATTGCGTCTCATTCCGCACAGTCGCGCAAAAACACACGACCCGTGGTAGTGGATCAACGTTTAATAAAAGCGACACGTTACATTCTCGAGAGGAGCTAATTAATACGAACGAGTCTTTCTATCGGCGCGCGTTCACTCTATTTTCGCGAACCGAGATATTAGGTCGTAACAAATAAAAGTGGAGCAAATGCTTCAAGCAGAAGATAAAAGTAAAAGCAGTTGTTTTGAAGTTAAGAGCATGAAGAGGAGCGACAGGAAGAGCGTATCCTACATTTTCGCATGAATAATCTCTCTTCTTTTTCGCTTGCAAGACATTTGCTTCGTTTTTTTCTTTTTTTATTTTTTACAAAGTTTGCAAACGTTCAGAAATCAGTAATACAGCTTTATAAGATATAAAAGACTTCAAGTAAAAAAAAAAAAAGGTACAATACCCGCAGGTTTCATACTTTTCACTTATTATATTTTACGTCGCTCGCAGAGTGTTTACTAAAGTGTCTTTTGTAAAGACGTTTTCCTTTATACACACACACACACACACACACAGGCAAATCTCTTCATTTTCTCATTCCAAACAAATTTTGTTCGATATTATTATTACTTACGTTCGCTTAGGCGTTTTGCTCCGATAAAATGTGGGCAACGGGATTTGCTTCGTTTTATTCATACGACCAGCCAATTGCTTGCGAAACGCTCTCATTAATTCCGTTTAACTCTCGTAATTTTGTTCGTATAATCAATTCCTTTATTGCCGCAATCGTTGAAGGTTCAAGAACTCTCCTCGACCGATGACGGGCGTATCGCGGCTGTAAAAGCGGTTTAGCGCCTCTCTCCACACACGGCGCATACTTATAAGCGAGAGACCTCTTCTCGTCGACGAGCATCTTGCAATGTGCATCGTGCCACAGCCTACAGGTGTCGTGAAACATCGTTCTCGTACGCATGTGCGTGTACACCGAGGTGCATTAATAGTATCCGGTTGCTCGATCACACAAACGTATTTTTTAATTCTTTTTATAGATCATCCGAGACAGCTTGCTTTTTATTTCTCACATTATCGATCGTTACGTTATTTACAACATCCTATTAACTATTCAGAAAAGAAAGGGACTGTTTAGTTTCCAAACATTTATGTAAGAGAGAAAAAAAAAGTAACTGACTAGAACGATTCTGAGAATAAATCAAGAAAGTATAAATGTGAACATGATATCAGCAAGAGCCGAAGTTGTTAACGATATGATAACGAATTTTTAGTTTTATTTCTTCTATCTCACAAGAGATAGTGATAAAATCAGCAACGTAAATAATATGAAAATAATAATCGACCTAAATTATATGAAAAGTCTAAATAAATTTTCTTCTTTTTACCCGAGTCAAAATTTAGCGTCTTTTTTAGTGCTCTTTCAGTCTATATAAACCTATCTTTAAAGAATTAGAAACCTAGAATAGAACCACCTCTTTTAAAACATGATCTTCTATCATTCGAAATATAACATCGAAATGCTACTTTGAATCTATCAGAGCAATGCACAGCATAAGCTGAGGATTAAACCTTATTTTAAAATTGTTAGCAGAAAAAAAAGAAATTTCGGACGTATTCTAACGTCAAAGTAGCATCTACTTTATCTCTTACTTCTACATCAAAAAAAAGGAATTGAAGTTCAATGTAGACGCTAAATTTCGATTCAGGTATTTATTTTTGTATACGTAGCTCGCGCAATAAGCGTTGCTTGACAACTACGCGTCTCACTGTCAAATGAGGTTCTTTTGATTTTGTTGCCTGTGAATTTTTGATCAACATCCACATTCACATGTACATATACAATTCAAGAGACCATATAATAACGATGTTTCTTCAATAATCTAGCGCTAGTAATTTTTTTATCGCGATAATGAGATAGAATTGTATCTGCGTTCTACATACCTCGTGTGTATCACCATATAATATATCCGTCGGCCGTCGGCACCACCATATTCGATGCAC
>QVNZ01025916.1:0-10137 GCA_014825645.1 Pseudomyrmex dendroicus | reverse complement strand
TGTTACCAGTCAAATGGATGAAATCTTGTTTCTCACAATGTAACAGAAATTTTCCCTTATTTACTCATTTTCTGTTTTCTACTTTTCAAGGATATAATAATTTATTTTAAAGGTATAACGTTTAACAAATATTACAAAGAAATGTGTGTGTCTTAAAACATGTTGCATATAGTTTTACATGTTGCGTACTATTATTTATTCGTTTTTTATAAACACAAATTAGTAATAATCTATGTATTTTTACCGTATTTTTTAAATCACGGATTTTTTATGCAAAAAATGCAATATAAAATTAATAAAAAACGTATTACTTACATTTAGATTATATTTTAGAATTTTGAAAAAAAAAAAAGTATATCGAGACTCGAACCAGCAGCATCGACACTACTAACCTAGTACGCTACCGCTACGCTACGCGCTCTTCGATTATTCAGCCTATTTAATATCCTCATACGGTACCTCAATTTCAAATTCGATTTTCTCGCGAATGCGAGTAGTGCGTCTTATTACTTTACCCTGCAATACTCCATAATCATCTATCGATCCTATAAATTTTGTCCAAATCGATTATTCCATCGTCGTAGTCTCCCCTTGTAAGAACTTTGAGCGCTATTTTGTATACGTACTTCTAATTAAAAAATCAATTTGGGCTTTATTGGGCTCAAAGTAAGCACTGGATCTAAAATCTAAGTAACTTATCTGATGGCCTTCTTTAAACCTTACAACTTTGTTTAACACAGATTTTTCGAAAATACATTATTTTTGAGATAATTTGATGTCTAAGTTAAAGTAACCAAACATGTTCCGACCCGGAAATCGGATAGAGAATCTATAGGATCCCAAAATCTGACCATCTACAATACTTATTTCAAACGTGATTTTTGACTGGTAACGTTACATTTTTGATATTACTTTTGCAATTTGGAATGATCCTTTGTCAGGGCAATGAGTAAAATTTGACAATAACAGTGCTAGCTCTGATTAACTTGACATATGTTCTGGACAATATATGAAAGTCAAGTTAATCAGGGCTGGTATCGTTATTATCAAGTTTTACTCATTTTATGATCAAAAAATTAAAAAAAGAAAGAGAATAGAATTTGGAATATTCACTATGAATTGATGAATGACCCACCATCGACGGGCTGGATTTCAATTCTGAGTGTTAGCTTTTGTCCTAATTGAGTGACAACTGCGTCCATATGGTCTTCAGTAAGAATTCTCATTGTTATTATCGGTGCTTTCGATGATGCATTTATTACGGTCGATACAACCGGTGGCACGCCTGCGCTAAAAAGAGCAACCAGAACCGAAATGCCGTAGATATTTGATCGAATAAAGATATTGTTTCTCTCTCTCCTTCTCTCTGTCTGTCTCTTTCTCTCTTTCTCGCAACAAGAATAGATATACTTTTTTAGGAGATGTTTTGTACAATATATATTACTTTTGTACAATATATATTACTGTGAAAGAATGTGTAAATATTGTCTAGAAAAGTAAAAGATGAACTCACTTTGGATCTAAGAATCCAAAACTCGAATGAACGGATACGTTTTTTGATTCCGGAAGATTGCGATCTTCTAATGAACATCCAACTTTTATCGACTGATCTCCTAATCGCTGAATAATTGGATTATACTGTATCACAATAGTGGTCCAAATTAGCGTATGTGTCCTATACATAAGAACTTTCTTACAATAGTTATATGTATTTTTTTCTATATAAAAGTCTAGAAAATGAAATACCGATTTTCGTTGTCGACGGAAAACGCGGGTATTAAACCACATTCCATATCATATTTTTCTTTTTTTGGCAGCGGTAATTTTAATATCGTCACATTTTTTCCCACACCATCAATACCGCAGCTTTCTTCATATCCACTCACGTATATTCGTCCCACAAAAGGTTCCATAGTGATTAAAGTGATTGTTAAGACTGACTCGGTACATTGTACTTTCACTGTATAACAATAATAATATACAGTGTAACATATGAAGCGCTATGTGAAAGATAGAGATTTGTAAAACAATTTGTATCTGCTGTAAACGTACAATCTAAACAAGCTTCTTGTTCCTTGTAAGTAACATCAGGTTTAACAATTAGCGAACTGACACCAAGACCAATTGTGTTATCAGAATGCAGTAAGCATAGTGGTTTGTTTTCCGAATAATCAATAGTATAGGCTCTACATACAAAGCCGTCCTGGCTGCTGTCACATCTTTCCTCGCACTAAACATATTTCAAGTAAGTAAAAGTATTATTTACAGTAAATAGAAAACAAATTTCTGTAGAAAATACAAATTACATGTCTGGTATCGAGTCCCAGCAACGCTATATCCGAATATGGTAGTGTCATGTTCCGAAATTCCGTATAAGAACAATAAGTTTTTTTTGCTGTATAACAAATTTAATTTAAATTTTATTTGATTTACAAGACAACATATTATACAAGACAATTTAGTTATGTTCATACTTACACATATTATGGCACTGATCTTGCAGATATTCGTCTCGATACATTGATGATCTATAAGCTTGCGGTCTGATGCTTCTTTCGAACTTTGACAATAAACATATACCAATAGCATCATCACTCGATAAAGGATTACTTGTACGAAATTGCGCGGATTTGCATTCGTTTTCTATTATCCAAAATACTATGTTTACACATGTATATCTTTATGATTTTGCAACTTTAAATCAATTAATTTAGGAAAGACTTGTATTTTTAATTTTTAATGTAATCTGTATACAGTCTAGTCTCTGTAATTTTCGCACTCTGTAATTTGACCTCTTTATTCGTTTTTCATATGAAAAAAGAGCTTTTTCTACTACTTTCATCTATGTAACTATATACGCGCGTACAAAATGCACAGTGATATGTCACTTTATATGTATATTTTGTTGGTGAGGATATAATTTATAAAATGGAAGATAGGGTCTAGAAAAGTCCCGCGCTCCCGAGTGGAGAGGATTCAGAAGATACGCACACAAGCGAATAGCCGCTACGTATCTGCTCAGCGCTTCGGCGAGCAACTGCTCGCTACGGTATACTCAAGACCGCGAGATCTTTCTGACATCCTTGATGGGAAATTCTGTAGTTTGGCTTTTTGCTGAATCAAGAGTCCAGACTTGGACAAATTACGGAGACGACTGTGTATAAGAGTGGATCAAAAGTGGATACACTCTCGTAACTTTTGAACAGATCGAGTTGAAATTTGGAGAAGTTATATAAGGTCATGAAAGGTTATCTTTTGATCAGAATAGCATCCATCTCTTACTTTCTTGGGGCAAGAGGGTAAGTATAACTTAAAAATTTTAAATGGCATCAATGATCAACTGGGAGCGCATTTAAAAGATGTTTTAAAGACAAAAACAACGTTTTTTGAAAAAGTTTGCTACGACTCTCCAATCAAAAGTTATAATAAAAAACAAAATTTGCATTGTTCTTTGCGTTATTTAGAGTCGGCGAGAACGTGACGGTTATTAGACCGTGTGTGTGTGTATGTGTGTGTGTATGTGTAACGGAGATCAGGACTCTAGAGTCCGTCATTCTCCTAGTATATTTTGTGATTCCAAACTCATTCCATTTCACGCGCGTATATATGTATTTATGTATGTTAGTAAGTGGGTGAGTAAGTGGGTCAATGTGTATTTACAGTAAGTGTCCAAACTGTTCTACAGTTTGACAGTGGGCCAAACGATTGTAAAAACTGATTGTAATGTTTTGTAATATTTTAGAAGTACTTAATGCTACTTCATTGATAATTCGTAATTGCAAGTCATTGAGATTTTGAGATTTAATTCTGTACATTCAATCTTTTAAATAACTCCAGAAGAAAGTTACAATTAGATTTTACAATTGTTTAGCTCACTGTCAAACTGTAAAAGGTCGACAATTTGAACACTTACTATAAACACTTACTATCAATCACCCATTTATACATCTATTTTATACATCTACCCACACTCACGCACATACACATATATATACACACGTGTGAAACGGAGAGGGTTTAGAATCACAAAATACTAAGGGAGTGACGAATCTTTTTGATCTCCTTATATAGACACAGACACAGACACAGACACACACACACACACACACACACACGGTCTAATAACCGTCACGTCTTCGCTTAAATAACGCAAAGAACAAGAAATGCAATTTTTTTTTTTTTGTTTTTATATTTTTGATTGGAGAGTCGTAGCAAACTTTTTCAAAAAACGTTGTTTTCGTCTTTGAAACACCTTTTAATTGCGTTCCCAGTCGACCATTCATGCCATTTAAGATTTTTAAGTTATCCTCGCCCTCTTGTCCTAAGGGGATGGAGAGTGGATATCATTCTGATAAAAAGATAGCTTTCATGATTCTATACAACTCCAAATTTCAACTCTATCTCGATCAAAAGTTACGAGAGTGTAAGACTTTTGGCGCATTCTGTATATTACAATATATGTAATTATTCTCTTTAAGCGCTTACTTGCTAGTAAACATTTTTCGTAACATTCGCTTCTCCGTAATATCATTTGATTATATACATTAAAGTATCCATCTTTTAAGACAGCTCCTAAGGTTCTTTCTACTTGCCACAATCTATGTTGCTTGCAAGTAAATAAAACTGAAACATAAAATAACTTTAAAAAGAACCGTATCTCGAAACAAACATTTGATTTAATTGCACAATACTTTCTACTTAGAAAAGTAAAACAATAGAAATTATGAAAACAAATTGTCTACATACACTTTGTTGTTTTGTCAAATAATTAAATAGTTCAGCCAAACTTTATTATTTATAAGTAATAAAATATCTCTTTTACCTTTGACACAGATTTTGTGGAAAAATGTGGCGTTAGATTCAGGAATTAATTCCTTGTTTATTATTTGCACGCTGTAACAAATATTTCTCGCAAAGTCAATCACAAATGCCGTGCAATTCAAGCTTCTGCATCTGCAATATGTTATTTTGATGTATATTATTTATAATATTAACACTTTGTCAAGCTATCACTTATAGTACGCTAGATCAGCAATTTGTTAAATATACAGATAAGGAGATAAATGAATATTTATACATAAATTATAAGGTAATTAATAAGATATAAAGTAAAAGATTGGAGAGAAAAGGAAAAAGAGAGGAAGAGAGAAAAAAGAAAGGAAATATATATATATAAAGTTTATAAGAAATTAATTGTGATGATACCTGTCAAAGCAAGGTATGGTGATACCATTGTTATTTATTGCATTATTTTTGTATAATACGTTTTCTATAGCATTTGCTGGTTTGGCTCCAATGACTTTCTCCCATCCCATATCTTCATCCTGACAATTCTGTAAACAATCTGAAAGATCATTAATTATGTGTAAAAGTGAGTTGCAAATATGTAAAACGTTTTACAAAGCTTTTTTAATTCTCTTTTTAAATTTAATAATAGTTATTTTATATAAACTTATTTAATTTAATTTAATTTATTTTTATGGAGAAAAAAACAAAGAAAAAATATTTAAAATACTATAACTAAAATTATATTATTAATGATACTAATTCTTACTTGTACTTGAAATAAAAAAACAAATAAAAATTATGCTGGCGGAATACAGTATTGTCATCATTTTGTATCTAAGTTACAAACTTGATATAAGACAAAATAAAGTATACAGAGTTGCTTCAGGAATTTCCAGATGTTCTATCAACTTTGAAATATGTCTTCTGTTTCTTGATTATCCCATTGAATTATCTGTATGTATAGAATAAATAATATTATATAAATATGTATATATAGTATTTATATAAAAGTTAAAAATTAAATGTATATGAATGACACATATGAATTAAATATAATGACATAGAATTAAATATAAATATATTATTGAGTGAAAAAATATTTATTTATTAGATGTATTCTTCAAAATTCTCTTTTCTCAATTATTATACACACATTTCATAATGTAACGTTTCTTAGTTTTCTAGAAAAACTAAGCGAGTTGTCATACTGAATATTAGATGCGTGCCGTTATCTCGCACTTTTACTTTTGTTATCTCTTAACACTAACAATAAGCGCTTGTAGTAACAGTTTACAGTAGGATTTATTTTCAAGTTTCAAATAAATATATTTATTTTTTTCAAGTTTCAAATATAAATACAAATGCAAAAATATTAGAATGCAAACATCAATAAAAGCAGTCTTAAAGATGTGTTACTGATACTCTTAAATATTTGTTAGAATAATGATGAAGAATAACAGAATAATAGTAATTATTAGTGAAAATAATAGTAATTATTATTTTTGTATTGACACGTAATTGTGTAAAGGATGTAATGCGCATAGAAAGCCATCTTATAAATATACATCTTATAAATATACTTTATAACATGTAACTGTTATATTTTAGTAATATAGCAAAACAAGTTAAGAAAAACAAATTTACAAGTCTTTTCCTGTTTTAAATTTAAAAAATGATCTTTAAAATGAATACAAAGATAGTATATAAAAATTTGCTTACGTTTCCGTGCAAATATTAGTTATCATTGATTTCTCAGTAACTATTATCACATTTAATTGGAGAACGCATTGGTGTTGAGTAAAAGGTCGATATCTTTCTTAGCAGCTTTCTTAGCTATTGCGTTTCTGAACGTTATCGAGCTACTCGTGTTTAAAAAAAAAATAATTAAAATAATTAGTATCACTGGTAGTTTTTCGTCTTCAAATGCAAAAGATAAGATTGACTACAATTGTTCCACTGACCGATTGCGAGACAGACACGTAACGAAATGAAAAGCAACTATGTGCTGAGCCACAACAGCGGATACGAAAAGTAGAGGGGCATTCCGGCCGCGCCGTCCGCCTATCTGATCGAACAATCGGATGCGGCTCGGTAAATACTGTTCATCCATTCACTAGCATTGTCGTAAAAAAAAAAAAAGAATGGCGAGGTAAACGATTATCTAGGATGTTCCGCGCCGCTCAAGTGTGCGCTCGCTCACTTGACGACACAAATTTGATTTTTGTCATTGCGCTTTATTAATAGCACCTACAAGCAACTAACATCTCTATGTTGTTTTAAAACAACTTTGTTCCTATATTGTGCACATTACACACACACACACACACACACACACGCGCGCGCGCGCGCGCGCATACATACATACATACATACATACATACATACATATATATATATATATATGTATATATATAATATTAAAAATTTTAGGTTTAGAAGAGTGAATACATATAAATTGTTTTCATTTTGATTACAGTGCATTTCTATATCTATATGCAATTATTTACCTTTAAAGAAAGAAAAGAAATACATAAATATTTGTTAGTTCCTATTTTACAAAATGTCAGAATACAATAAATTGTATAATATAAGTAAAAATATAATAAAACACATAAGAAAATTTCTTTCTAAAATATGAAATATATAACAACAAACTTAAACATTGTCATTTATCTGGTTTATGAATATTTTGCAGTTTTAAAGAAGAGTTTTCTACGATGTATCAACTTTACATGAACAAGCATTGGGAGCACATATTGATAGTGAACATTAAATCTTGTGTCCTTCATTTTACGTAACTCTCGCATCGTTTACGCTCTTTAGTCGATGACATATATATTGATACGGCAATATAACGCGCTTCTCATAAAATGAAATTTTTTTAAATGTAAAATTAATAATGTAATAAAAAATGAAATTTTAATTACATGTTGCTGTCACTTTCCAAATTTTATGTTCTAATAATATATGGTAAATTATGCAATTATAGAGAGATCATCTTCCGATTTCAACAATTTTGACATATGTTATCAAGGTCATCATCCTGAGTAATATTGTGAAGATTTTAGCCAGCGGTCGTTGTTTATTAAAAAATGTTTATTAAAAAAACACTGGTCGACAAAATATGACCTTTCTTCAGATTTGGAAACCATCAATGATTTCTAGTAGATTTTGTAGCGCTGATTACAAATCTGGCCATAAAAATTGCCTAGCACGTCAGGATTCTGAGAAAATCGCAAGGAAATAATGTCATTTTTCAATCCTTTGTGTCAATTATATTTTTTAACTGGGACGTGATATTAAGTGATAGGAGCGTGCACAAGAAAGCTTCTGACTTGCAATTTTTCTTTGTTGGTTCCTTGCAGCAAGCAGCAAGTACAAAAAAGTTTGAATCAACAAATGAAAATAGTGTACAGATATAGAAAATTTTAGGTTTAGTGATTTCCTTAATCTTCATAAATTTTTTCATAAAATTGTTTGGTGCAGATTGGTTTTTTAACAAAAAATAATTTTAACAATTTGTTTAAATCATTTTTGTTTAAATTAAAAATGACAAAACAAATAAGTACATATATACTCACCTGCAAAAAAAATGGACCATTGTAGCACAACTTTATATTTTTCAATAACAGATAACTTATTAAAACATCATCGTATTGAGATAAAAAAGATTTAAATTAAAGCTTAAACATTTTTTTTAACAACCAAAAAATTAAACTTTAGTTACAATCAATGTTTTACAAAATGGCAGATGTTGAAGATAAACTTAAAAAAAACGAGTCAACTTTTTTTTTAAACTCTTGCATTAATTAAAGGAATCGGTTGTACAAAAGTATATGAGTTTTGAAGCTCCTAACAAAAAAAAAATTTTTTTTAACATTTTTCTACAATTTTTTTGACAAAGTTATATCGTTTTAAAAAAATCTATTTTCAACATCCGTCATTTTGTAAAATATTGTTTTTAACTTAAGTTTAATTTCTTGGTTGTTAAGAAAAATGTTTAAGCTTTAATTTGAGTCTTTTTTATCTCAATACGATAATTTTTTGGTAAGTTATCTGCTATTAAAAAATGTTAAAAAGTTATGCTAAAATTTGGTAGCCTATTTTTTTGCAGGTGAGTGTATATACAAGATGAGATATCTAAAACAGGCCATTTGAATAACTCGGGAAATATAATGTTTTATAGAAAAATGTTTGAGATAAATTTTTATAGGAGCTTTAACTCTCGGGGAACACACTGGGTCAATTTGACTCTGTTCGTCGACTTTGGTCAAAATATCTTTAAAGCTTTTGAAATCGGCAAGCCCGAGATTCTCAGATAGTAGTTTCGAGTCTTAACTATAGGTAGAAACCGCTTCTCGTGTGAAGTGAAGCAGCAGTAACTTTTGGCAGTCGCTTAAATTCATTACAAGGTCAATTTGACTCTGAAGTGTACCAAGTGTCGAATAGTTGCGATTTGAGTGGTGCTTTTTTCTGTTTGAAAAAATGTATTGTTCGTTGTGTTCAATGTGAAAATCAAGGTAATTTAATAAAGAGTATTTATTATTGCTTATTAATATCAGCATGGATAATATATATATATACGCGCGCGCGCTGGGACGGAGTGATTCATAAATATTTAAAGTAATAAAAAATAGTTTTAATATTTTAATTCTATAAAATATCCATTTTTGTGAGCAAATATCATATTCTTTAAGAAATTGAGAAATAAAAAGTCAGTTTTCTGAGATATATAATTTTTTTCTGAGATATATAATTGAGATATATAATTTTTTTCACGCTAAATAACAACCTCCATCAGATGGCGGAATAAATACCTTTTTTTAAAGCTGCCCTATAGAATTGTTTTTTTTTCAAATAAAGGTACATCTTGAGAATATCAATATAAATTTTTAACCAAAAATATTGAAAACTAGAAAAAATTTGATTTTTTTATTCAAAACTTTTTTTTGTAACATATTTTTTACAATGATAATAATATTAACGACACTTTTAAACTATATAAACATATTCCAAACTGTTCAAAATATATCCGAAAATTTTTTCAAGCCAATCAGATAGGTACATTTTAAATGGCATCTCAAAAAGTGGACAAGGTCAAATTGACTCAGATTGTTCTTCTTGATTGAAAAAATAGGTGTGTTCCCCCCGAGAGTTAAAGGAGAAAAATGATGACATTATCAATTTAATAAATTAAGAATTTGAAGGCTCGTACAGTTTAAAACTAGTAATGAAATTACACAGGTGAAGCAAGCCGATCCACAGTGGTTTCAAATCCCGAAAAGCTGGCCAAAAGTCGAAAAATAAAGTTTCTATATAGGGAATTTAAAGTGTTGAGTTACCTAGACT
>QVNZ01025915.1:0-26727 GCA_014825645.1 Pseudomyrmex dendroicus | reverse complement strand
CTTTTTCTCTCCGTTGATATGTGCTCTCTCACTTTCTATATTCCCGGGTACAACAATTATGCATGCAAAGAAGCTACTTTAAGCCGCACGTGCCCGGCACGTCAAGTAGTCTCTCTCTCTCTTTTCCTTTTCAGACTTTCTGCAATAAATCTGTATTAACAAGGCGCGCTGCGGTAATACGCTATTATGCGCATTAATCATACGCATATATTACACGCTGTGGGGGAGATCTCAAATCGAAACTTTCATCGCATGACTATTTCGCTACATAACGTGTATTAACTTTCGTCGTTTATTTTTTTGGCATTCTAAAAATGAACAGAAGAACCCAAAAATGGATTCATTCAGAATTAAGCCCAATAAAAAAGATATGATGCGGCAGGATCGGCGGTCAGGTTTCATTGACAAAAGAATGCACGATAAAAAATGTCAAATGCATTCAAAGAGGAAAGAAAAGGAAAAGATTAGTCAAACGACTTGACGATGAAGCTGACTGAACCCAAGAAGAAGATCGTATGACATCATCGTCGCTCATCCTTGACTTCTCGCGCGTGGAATTTAATTTGTGTTTCATCCAAAGAGTAACGCGCGAATCGAAAGGTCACTTCTCGAAGCTTTCTTTTTCTTAGATAATCTCGATAAAAGAATACGCGATACATTCATTGCGTGAGCATAGAAAATAGAATCTTTTCGAAACGATATAAGTTTATCAGTGAAATGTCATCGCACGCTGTGACAAGACGATAAAAAACATTTCTAGTTTTACACGGTTACGAGAATGAAAATAACTAATATTGTGACAATGAGTCACACGTGATATATGTGGTTAATGTCCTTTAACGTGCCGTCTGACTCTCCCACGAGGAAATGTATGACGCAGCTTTGAATGGATGTTTCCTAAATGTGATTAGGGTGAGTGCTGCCGAAACTTTATCGCGCTCGATTAGCTTAGGTGTACGGTAAAGTTACTAGACGTGAATCAAGCACTAGTTGCGGATCATTTAACATATCTAAATAGTTATTATATTTTATATTAGATGGCATACATTTTTGCATTCAATTGTATAGTTTCAAGACTTTATCAGAAAGAGAAGATAGTAAATAATATAAACTATTGTGAAAAAAGTCTGATACGCTAAATAGTAGGAGGATTAAGTATGTTCGCGGGTGTCTTTTCGGTATCGATGTTACAGTGACTTTTGTATAGTACGCTTGTATTTACGTACATATTACGTGCGTAATCAACACGTGTAATATGCGGTATCGTAAGCATGTGATTATCGCGCATTTTGACAAAAAAAACATACATTATGCCACGACGAGGCGGCAACGCGCGTGATGACTATTCTATTACTTACTTTTGCCGTCTGTATAATGCGATATAATGCGCATTTATTTATAGTAGAGGAGATTTATGCGATAATCGATACATGTCTGAACACAAATCAACGATAATGCGTGTAGATGAACGACTCCCAGCTACATGCTTCGATTATGAGTTGCGCACACATTAAAATGCCGTCGCGGTAGCGAACTTCAGTTATTGTCAGGAGAAGCAGTACGTATATATGACAAATAAAGAATCGACAGGCGATGCAAATACGCGAAACGTGGAATATCTAAGCGAACGGAAAAGAGAAAGTCGGAATATGTACATGCAGAAAGAACTTACGTGTGCGAGTGTGCAAGAGAGTCATAAAGTTAAAACTGCAATAGAACAGAACGATAATAGACAAGTAAAAGATAATAATAATAAATCTGGATTATATCGGATTTCGATAAAATACGACATGCGATATATTGTACGATAAAATACGACGATTGCTAGTAAAACGACGTGGAAGAAAATATGCGTATTGTCGATAAAAGACACTTGATATATAATCCGCGAGATTACACGAAAATCTAGTTCGACGTTCTCGATAAGAACAAAACCCGAATAATTGACTGTTTCATAGTTGATCTTTTTACGAGAAGAGGATTTCATTGTGCCTGTGTCCGGCTATGCTCGTGTCATTCAGATATACGGCATTGGCTTTCTACTTAAGCGAGCCTGTTTATGGGAGGAAAAAAAAAGTTCCAACTCGTCGTGTACGCGTGACATCGTGAGTAAATCTCTCGGAAAAACTCTCCGGATCGGTTTTCGTTCGAAACTACTACGTGACAAGTTTGCCGAATATCTGTAATAAAATTTCCACGACGAGAAATTCTTGATATCTGCTGGGAGGGTATTACCGCTCGGGACATCTTGATCCTGTTGTCTGTGTCCCTCGAATCCTCCATTTATATACCTGTCTTTTTATATACCTGTCCATAATAAATCATTCGAAAACCGATTTCTGAACGAATTTATAATTCATAGGAATGTGTTTGATGTGAACCGAAAAATAATTTTTTTCCCGCTACTGTTATCTCGCGATCTTAGGCTGACGAGATCTGATAGAGTTTTGAAATATTTTATTTTAATATATTGAAAGCGGCTCTTTTTGTGCAGATCAACATTTCTCAAGAATTCTGATCTTTATTCGATTTTATCTCCGATTCAATTTTATCCGGTCAAAGAGCTATTTAACCCTTTTCAGTAATTTTCGTGAAACGTCTCTATCTTCTATTTGTATAACTGAAGTTCCAAGAGAAACTATTCGGGACAGAATTAAACGACGCGGCGTTGGCGGCGTCGAATAAAATGTAAGGTGCATCGAGTAATGCAAGAGAAACCTCGAACGGCAATAAGAACAACGTTCGCAAAAGTGTTGGGAAAAAAAAACCAATTTGTTTTTACGGTATATATACGAGTTTCGTGGTGCGCATAGTCGAGTTGTAAATTTAAACCAACTCGCGAGAGCCCAAGAGGGAATCTACTACACGACCATCTGGATTCGCTGTTGCGATTCTCACAAGGAAAGGCCGTGCGCTTCTTGCGCGCCAAAATACGAAAGAGAGAAGGTAAAAGTAGGATATAAAATGCCACGTTGCTACTCCGCCTGGTTTTCAAAGATTCATGGCCGAGTCTGGCCGCCTGGTTGTGGCAGCACGAAACGCCGAGTAATATCGCAGCTCAGTTTCCCTAGCGGACTTATCCTACGAATGGCTTAAATGCCGGTATCCTCGCCCGTCGGTAGGCTCTCGTGCCGAGCACAAAAAGAAACCGAAGTGGTTGGCCGAAACGGCGTCAAGTGTCTATGCTTCTGCAGACTGCAGCTACTTAAGACGCCGTCTGAAACGACCTCCGCGACACAGGTGGTACGGAATAATGACTTAGTCCTTTTCCTGTTAATTCAGACTCGTTTTTTCCCTTTCCGAAAACTACATATTACATCGAAACCGGAAAGATTTTAACGCTTGTTAAAATGACAGAAAAACGTGAATAATAGCTGTTATTACCGGACTCCCAAGTAAAAAATAAAACGTTTTGCTATGAGTTAATTCCAAATGTGTTATGATGATACGAAAACTTGCAATGTAAGAAACATACTTGTTAAAGACATATCGGAACGGTATAAAAAGATACAGGTTGCTTACTCATAAAGAGTTTATCAAAGAAATTATTTATTTGTACAAAAAGTATTTAAATTAAATATCTACGAAAAAAGTCTGAAACAATTACTTCGTTGCATACGTATTGAGTTTATGAATAATTGCAGTATTTGATACAGAAAGAGAGAGCAATACAATATGTAATCTATTTCCGAGAAAGATTTATGTGTTACATCATTAGCGTGTTCTACTTGCAAAATTATAACCATAATATCCGAAGAGATTTAAATTCTATGATTTATGATCGGACATTAGTTACGATGCGCATTATTCGTCGACTGACAATGTAACACGCAAAGTCTCTTTAAATTCCGTGCATGAGAGAGAAACGATCATATCGCGGAATGAGAGAGAAACGAGAAATTATTTAAAGCTTCATTAAACTTTCAGCTTCTGAATTTGCATCTCGCGCTGTTAATAATTATAATTTCATTACGTATCGATACGCGATACAGATTTAAACGAATTGTTATGTCAAAAAAATCTCTTTCGCATTTTGATTTCAATTCACGAGATTATTTCGTATTATATATCGAGTTTCAAGTGAATAATCGCGATATTAAGTTATCCCGCAATCATCCACAATTTATACGTGGAAATATAAGCTTAACGAATTTTGAAATGTAGTAACATGCGATAAATGAAAATGTTATCGGGTTTATACGCGAGTGAGATTCTGTGCTAATAATTTTTCGGAATATCTCATATTGACTCGAGAAAATTTCAAAGAGTACGGATATATCGCTCCCAATAGAGTGCACAATGAATCACCATCAGGCGGTCTAATCCTGTGTTATAACTATGGGAACTGTCAAATGGAATCTAACACCTACGTTGCCACATATTTCATTGCTTGCCGCAACATGAAGCATAACGAATTTGCGCATTAAATTTCACGTTAGAATACGTGCTAACTATACAGATTGTTTTTAACATCCAGTTTCCACAATTAAAAAGATTTATCTAACAATAAAAAAACATTAAATCCGAATTAATGCATTATTTTATGTCTAAGACGACAATACTGCTTTAATGTAAACAACTTTGGTTAATTGACGTTAAACTTTTGTTTAAAAATATACATTGTCAAAAAAGATGCTTTTATCAAGCATTTTGTCTTTTTTATCTCTAGAATAAATATTGTAAAACTTTAAGGAGATTACCTAAACTAACAATATTTAAGAGGAGAGAGAATATTCGTCGCATATTACGCGGAAGATCCGCAAAGTAAAGTTTTATTGCTGACTGAACGAACAAAATCAATATTATTGAAGATAAGAATTCTGAGTGAGAATTCTTTTCATTTGGCACAATTTAAACTATTCTGTTTGTTCACGAGTATTTTGCAAAAAGATTTTCGAAAAATGTTATTTCACGCGAGACATTTTTTAAATTTAAATAAGACATTTTAAATATTATTATTATTTTTGCCATATATATAGCGCCTCTCCTCACTTGTTTGTCGTCTCTGTCACAAGTAAATTTTATAATAAGTTATTCAGAATTAAAAAATTGTGTTAGATGTTTGTCGACCATATAAAGATAAGTCCGTAGAAAATGTATGACATCTGACAGATCCGAATTTCCGCTTGTAAAGTGGCATTTTGCATGTAATCAGACTAAAAATAACCGGCGAAGGTTTTTGCGCACTCAATCGGATTTCGTTTTTCAATAATGGAAACGACACATTGATAGACACACAAGTTACTTGTGTGTTTCGTTAAATTTATTTTATCTCGTCTATGTAAACTGCTGCGAAGTCGTAAAAATTTAAGTATACCTTTTTCCTGGGAAATGCAGTAAAAACAGTTGATATAAAACTACATACCACAATTTTATTTTTATCTATATTTAATTAATAAAAAATATATTTCCTTTAAACTAACAAAAGTAATATTTCCAAAGAATAATGAATAAAAGATAACATTTTCGAAAGCGGAAGCTTTTGTATACCTACAGGTAAAGCATAAATTATTCTGCAATGCAATGTATCAATGCGCAAAGTGGGTTACAGAAACTAAAATAGTAATGTGTGGGAACCGTTCAAGGATGTGTTTGTAAAGTTGTCAACAACTACACTTATTTTATATTCGCACACGATCAAGATATGTGGTATCGAAGTCGCCAAACGTTGAATTAAGAATGATGTCTTAGAGACCGCAGAATGTCACGTGTGTGACCTCATATGTGATGAATTTACTCTCTATATATATTCGAATCGTCGCGATTAATAATTTAATCGAGGTAATGCCAATGAGTTTCCAATTTATTAAACTTTAAACAGGAGCGATATTCGGTGAAATGTAGAATGTGATTTTACTGTTGAGTTTTCAGAGATATAAATCTGTTCTCACGTGATTGATTTCGAAAACGTTGAAGAAAATTTATATTTGAAAATATCGCAAATCTCCATTTTTTTCAGAATCAAAATAAATGCGCCGCGCGCTTTTTCCACGTTCTTATTAAATTTGAAAATAGATTTCTTGAAAAGAAAAGAACAACAATAAACAGATGTGTACAAAATTATTTGTATATAAATCTAACTCGTCTAAGATTTGAAATAAATTTTAAAAATCTAAATTTGTAAGATTAAACTTTATGAGTAAATAACAAACTATCCAAAATCAAATCGAGCGAAGTGGTTTGAGAAAATGAAAATAGATCGAATTGACAAGAGAGCTTTCAAGCTATATGTTACCAAAACAGATCAATCTCTATCTGTACCAATTATAACTACAGTTAAACTTCGAAATCAATAAATATTGTTAGTGAATATGGCGCATCTCCGCACAATTTTTCTTTCTGCTCTCTCTTTTTCTCCGTTTCTATCTACCTTTCACTAATACGGATTTCAAACTGTATGTTTACAAATTGGAGTTCCGTTCAATAGCATAACAATAACCGTGCTATTAAGACCTCGTAAAAATAATTTTGCTTCGTGAAACGGTTCGCAGACAGTTTTCGCGACGGTATTTATCTGGCTAATGCATCAACGAGACGGATTCATGAATTCTCAAGGCAAGCTTCGCGACGAATAGCACAAATAGCAAGCACTCACAATGATTTCTTCGGGTTTTTTTCTATTTACTATAGCATGCCTTCCGTCATGAATCTATTTTTGGCTCTTCCAAATGGTACGCGAAATAATTTCCTGTCCGACTCTATTTTGCCGCCGACTCTCTCCGCAATCTAAGTCAGAAATAAAAAAAAAAAAAAAAGTTTTCAGCGTGTCTCTCAAACATGTGAATAGACAGAGCAAGTCGCGACGTTCATGTTGTCAAAAAATTCGAATAGATATGGGGAATAAATTAAACATTCCTACACATATTCCGGAAACGAATAATAAATTTACGCACACAATGCGTATTTTATATTTTATTATTTAACTCGCAGAAATTTTCTAACTGAAAATCGAATACTGCCGTAGATAAACTTCGTGCGAAAAACTAATAAATTATCTCATGAACATAACAAATAGAACATTAAGCCTGTTGCGCCATTTTTAGTTTGAAAAAAAAATATTAATGTGAGCAATAAACTATGTGTTACTGCAGGCATGGTTGCAGGGGAAAAAACCGCTTATAATAAATATACCTTTCTACGTATGAATGTACAATGAGCAGTTAATCATGCTATCGCGCGTTAGGTGCAAAATGCGGATGTCAGTAATGTGTACATAGATCGTTGCCGCTTTTCATTTTTCTGCGTTATAATCATTGTAGTTTGTATAATTTTCTGTTTTACGCGGTAATTATACGTGTATCAATATTATATTTATCAAGATTGAAAACGTACAAACATTTACAATATCTATAGATTAATCGTATTTTTTGAAATATTACAATTTTCCTTGCTAGAAAATTGTTAATTCGCAATTATTGCAGCGTTCGCACAAATGTAGATATAATTACTTTTACATTGCGGATTTTACCGAGAAACTTTTGTCTTCTTAATCAGTTTATTCTACGCGTTTCATCAAAGCAATCATCGACTCCCCGACAGTCGTATAATACAATTACGCTCTCTTGTATACAAAAGCCGTATACGCTACAATTGCACTATTGTGCTTGTGCATCACTGCTTTCAAATGTACTTTACGCTTACACGACGCTTTTATGCGCATAAAGTACAATCTTACTTTGAAAAGCAACGTAAAACGGTCCTCACTAAACTTCGACAATAATCTCGTAATCTTTTCATATAAAACAATAACTTTCAAAATTTATATGAAAATGTTAATTGTCGTGAAAATAAAAAAAATGCTAAAATTTTAAATTTAACAAAAATCGCAGTTGAAATGTGAAGAGATAAAACATAAATCGACTGTTTTATTCGAGTTTGTTTGGTGCAGAACTTGGTCAAGATTTCACAACGAATAGTACATAAATTTTTCATAATACTTTTTTTTCATTGTAGTCTCATTGATCGAGACATGTGCTATAACGTTTTTTTGTGACACGACTGGTTTGCCGATATTCACGGGCGCGTGAATCGGCCTACGCGAGTCCGAGATTTACTCTAAGCAAAAGATGCGACGAGCACGTATACGATGGAGTATAATTTAAATTCCTCCGAAAATTAGAATCGACCGATTATATCGATAAATTTGTGCAACGTAAATAAGACGCGTTTATCGCGTATATCTGAAAAAATAAAACATAAATGTAATGCGCGTCAAGAAAATCAGCGAGTTTAATTGTTAAAGAAAAACGAAAAAGAAAAAGAGGTAAAAGAGTTTTTAGTACCTGTACTAATAGAGAAGGTCCAGCCGGCGATGCCGGATTCTCATCAACGACGAAACTGCTTCTTGACAATGAAATTGGATCGATGGCACGATCTTATCGTCGTTTGTAACCCGAACCGGCGTAAAATTCGGCCACGGATCGACGACGTTGGCAAAACGTTGCACGAATACACGTGGCGGCAAGATAATTGTCCGCGGGAACCGAACCGGTTTCGCCAAACGACCTCGCAACGCGACGGTCGCAACTAGACTGAAGTCCGCCGTCAGTCTACGGCCACTTCGCTCCGTCGGCACCGTCCAGCCTGGAAACAGCTGCTCTCCCTCTGTGCCTGAGCCAGAAAACTTGCGCGTTGATCCCGGCCTTTACGGGTCCTACGACGCGCCAAGTGCATCATCCTTTTCACGGTGCTCTCCTCTTGCTCTCGTCCCTCGTGAAATTCTTCGCCGCGAAACTGGTGTCCTGACATTGGGGAAATCGCGCGCCTCTTGAAGCGATTTATCGACGCGAGCGATCGACCGCGGAAGAGAAATCCGTCGCCGCGAAAAATTCGAAACTTTGCGACAATCGCAGTAACGAAATCAGCGCGCGGATTATCTTTTTATTTAGATCACCAAAAGATCACGTGCGAAGAATTCCGAGACAAGAAGAAGAAATTGAAAAGCGCAATAATCGAAACGAATTCACACGGCAGCATCTCACGAGCGAAGAATATTACCGGGAAAACTAATAACCATAAATGCGTCGACGTAGAACATATTCCCGTAAATTTTCGCTTTATGCAAAATTATACGGCGACCGTATCAAAAGTCCCACGACGCCAGCGTGGCCGTAAAGCTTTTAGCGAAAATTAGTATCGAAAAGGCTCGTATGGCACGGTAGTAAAATCCCATCGTACGTTCTGCACGCCGGCTGTTTCAATTGTAACCGACGGGGAAAGGTGACTTGGAAACAGAGAAAGAGAGAGAAGGAAGCTTTTACTGCTCAGGTATTAACCCGGCGCTACGTTGTGTTTGCCACTTACACCCACCTATCACCCCAACACCTGCGCCACGATTCCGTTTCCGCGGCTCGAAATATCGCAGGGTCATGATGCCTTTACCGGTCCGTTCCGGCGAACTCAAACGGAATCTTTATCGCGTACAACTTGCACAACTTGCGCTGAACTTTTTCGAGGGAATGCACGCGCTATAGATATGTATACAGTCGTCTGGTGTTATCAACATCCGAATAAGATTCATGCCGTGCCAAAGCAAACTGGTGGAGTGCCAACAGGCGCTACGCTTTCGCAAGTTCACTGCGATTCTCTCAGAAGTGAATAACATATTTTACATTTTGTATTCGTTTTTGCGAACACGTGCTACTTTGATCTTCTGACAAATATGTTCGGTCTGATTTACATTCTAAGAAACGAGGTACTTAAATCGCAATTCGCACATATATCAAGAAGACATTTTGATTTCGGATTTGCTTTTATATCGGAGCGCGCTTGGTACATAAGATTGATTGCTTTTACTTAACGTGACAGAAGTATTATTCTGACAGAGATGATGTCGTATTGTGTGTCGAGTGCGCGTCTTGCATTAAGAAGCGCGATATAAATTTCTCTTGAAAGGGTTGACTAATGTGTTGCCGTTTGCACGAAAGCCGTGAAATCTTTTTTATTTGTTTGTTTTTCGTAACGCAACGCGGATAAATTAATCTTTGCACCATGCTGCGCGTTTTTATCGGTGCGATATTTTATTTTATCGAGCTGAAATCAAGTGAAGTATCGAGAACACACACGCGCCGTCACTTCTCTTTCTCTCTTATCCGTCGCGCTTGTTTTTCCGCGACTGTCGTAATTACAGTTTCATAGATCACGTATATGTAAATATAACTTAACGCCTGTATAATAATGATTATCAGACGCACGGCTGCCGCACGAGGAAGTTACGCGAGATGTTGCGCGGTTCTTACTTTGATCTTCCTCGTTGCGCGTGTTTCCTGGTACGACATGTTGAGAAAACACACCTCGTCGATCTACGTAAATGTATGGCGAGTCGGTCTTGTTAACGCATCTCTCGTAATGAATTGTACGACAGAGAAAATATGAGTAAAACAACAAATATAATATTTTTGCTTCGCTGATGGAGCAGAATTAATCGGAGAATTTCACATTTTTAATTTGATCGAGATAGCTATTGTGTAGTTTTTCAGAATCGATTCGGAATGATCATGACTTTTATCGTTGTTTTTCTCTTTCTTTTCCTCTCAATATATGAGCACACACGCCAACCGTGCGTCGTATGACGTGTTCTTTTCAGTTCGAGTCAGACACAGACTTCGTATGAACGCATTTATGACGATTAGGTCATCATCACCCTAGCGGCGGCACTTTCATTTGCACCAACCGAGTCGCCGAGTATATATCCCGGATGCGATGATTATCATTAAGAATCACCGGACCTTACGTCTCTTTCCTCCCGCTTACTTCTCATTTTACCTTCCGTTCGTCTTCTTTTGAAGAGACGAGACACAACCGACCACGCGCGCCCTGTCATGGCCCACGCGACACCTATTACGATTAATCGGCCCTTCAAATAGTCGCTTTAAACGACCACGGACTATTCTCCAATCTCGTTGTGGAATGCATCGCGCTCGCAATCGCGCGCTCACAATGAGATTAAATTATCTACTCGTGATCTCTCTCGTCGAGCAGACAAGAAGAATCAGTAACAGGTTGCGTAAGAGCGAAAGGTTTGTCTTGTTTGAAATCACCATCGCGTGCAAATCGAAAAAACATTGCCAGCGACTTTCTCAGATATTTGTTCCAAAAAATAAGTCTTATTACATATCAATGGATATTACACGATAAAACATATTTTACTTCGACACAAAAGAAACGTCTTCGTTTATTTAAAAAAACTACCACTGTAACAACGCGTGGAAATCGAAAAAATAATTGCTAGCTTTTCGAACTGTTGTCTTAAGAAAGTAAGTCAGGACAGGAAAAGTGGGAATACTTGGCAGTCCATAATTATGTAGTCAAAGACGATGTATTGTGAGCCGACGCATAATGATGATTAAATCATACTTAGCGCATTGCACATGTATCATTACATCTCTCGTATATTTGCAACTTGATAGAAAGACAGTTACTTATATTTATACACTTGCTTCTTTACATCACAATGCATTGTTTTCACTTTTTTTCTTTCACGTTTGTACGAAAAGAATTCACTTTGTTAAACTAATAATCGCATTGATTAACGATAATATAGAAAGTAATTTTATTGTATTATGACAAGGAATACATTAAAAGTGATAATTTTATTTCTTCTGTTCTACTTATATGTATAAAATATAAAATTACTTTCTTGTTTATACATACGTAGTTTGTTATTACAGTCTCACACATTTACGATTACGCTAATATATTACAAATGTTTCTAACACCATTTGTGTTAGTATCGCAAACAAGAAGTCAAACTTTCATCATAGTTACGTTTAAGTAACTTTATATGTACTTATAAGCATAATAATTCCTTAATGTTTTACACAAGTATATCTTCGATAGTATTATCTACTATTATTGCTATGAGAAAAAAATAAAAACCGAACAATTTATTTTCTTAAAACTATATAAATATTTGATATAACTATAAATATAACTTTTTTAATTAGAAATATTTTTATATATGAGCTATTTTTCCGAGAGCAAATTGACTTTACTTTTACAATCTCTTTTTAACACAATTAATATATTACAAAAAGCAATTTTCTGTTTTATATCACCAGCGCTAACTTCGGAGAGAAGTTTTTTTTTATAGAAATTTATGAACATATGCGCATATCTACAAATATGAGATGAAAATCAGATACTACTGTTGTTCTAAAATATGTGCATAGAGAGATGATGAATGGCACTACTTTGTACACACAATATTAACAGCAAATAAATAATATGTCTAATTCCTTCTTTGCATACTCGCACTAAAGCTAACAGTTTTATAATAATCACGAAAAAAATACATTTATAAAATAATTACTTTTATAAGGAACGCCAATATACATATGTTCTTAATGTAAGCAATTAAAATAAAAATATGAAACAAAATATATATTTTATATATATATATATAAATGATGGAGAGATGCAATTATATGTAAATATATAAATCAAATTATATACAAGTCAAACTTTTTGGACGGGGTTTTGGCACATACTGGTCCGTATCTTAATGGCACTTTCACGCCACTTTCGTAAGTGGATACATTAGTATCATTACACTTGTTTTCCTAAAGTTGTTCTACTATATCGTGATCATTCTTGTAAGAAGACTGTTTAAAACTGTGATTCTGAGAATGTTGTGTCCTTTGCAATTCCTTGTCGAAGTATTCTATGGTTTTTTTCAAACCCTCAGCCAAAGAGATTTTCGGTTCCCAGTTCAAATATTGTTTTGCTCTGCTGATATCAGGTCTTCGTCTCTGCGGATCGTCTTCGACCGCCGCGCGTTCAACTATTTCACTGGTAGCACCTACCAACTTTTTTATTATAAGAGCAAATTCTAAAAATAAATGAAAAATTTTGAGCTTCAGACATAAAACAGGTCGTAAAACAAAACTTGTATGATGTATACAACAAATAGCTCTTACGTTCGATCGTATGTTCCACGGGATTTCCGATGTTTACCGGTAAAGTGTAATTCGATTCCATTAATGCCACTAGACCGTCTACTAAGTCAGAAACGTACTGAAACGATCGTGTCTGTTTTCCACTGCCGTAAATTGTGATCGATTCATTCTGTAAAGCTTGAAGAATAAAGTTTGACACAACTCGACCGTCATTCATATGCATTCTCGGACCGAAAGTATTGAAAATTCGTGCAACTCGAACTGAAACGCCTTCCTGTCTCATATAGGCGTAACTTAATGTTTCAGCAACTCGTTTTCCTTCGTCATAGCATGCTCTTGGACCTATTATACATGAAAAGTTAGTCAATATTTAATAACAACGATTAAAAAAATATATATTTTTTGATAAAAAATTCTTACCAATGGGATTCACATGACCCCAGTAAGTTTCTGCCTGAGGATGCTCATTAGGATCTCCGTATACTTCCGACGTGCTTGCAATTAATACTCGCGCACCGACTCGTTTTGCGAGTCCTAAGATTACGCAACCAAATTACATAAGAATACCTTGTATATTTCTCTTTAAAATTTATTCTTTCATAAGTCTTACTTACCCAACATGTTAATAGTCCCTAAAGTATTTGTTTTTATCGTTTTCACAGGATTTAACATGTAGTGCGGCGGACTAGCAGGACTGGCGAGATGATAGATCTCGTCCACTTCTAGATAGAGTGGCCTCACGATATCGTGATGCACCAATTCAAAATTTTCATGACCGATCCAATGTTCCACATTTCGCTTTCTGCCGGTAAAAAAATTATCGACAACTATCACTTCGTGCCCGGCCAGCATCAGACGATCCACCAGGTGAGAACCGACGAAACCCGCGCCGCCGGTCACCAATATTCGCTTCCGATTCTTGTAATTCAAGAACTTCACGATCGGAAAATCCTTTGCCACTCCATTTTTAATCGCCGCTTCCAAATGCTGAAGCTTGCCTTCCAGGTCTCGAATGCGAATTTTCGCTTCCTCGATATCTTTGATATCTGACGAGTCCTCCACGACATTGCGAACTTTTTGCGTCTCGATAATGTCATTCTTGTTATCTAAACTGACTTTGTCTTCGCTGACTATGGCACGATGTCGGCCACGTCTAAAAGATCGCTCTTCTTCGGTTGTTACCAAAGTTTTGTAAAATCCTAATACTGTTACAAAATAAAGATGAGATAAAAAAGAATATTGCGAATTTAATATATAGATGTATTGGAAAGGTGTATTTTATTGGAAAAATAATCGCGTTATTATAACTGTGTTAATCATGATATAAATTACAATGAAACAATCAAATTGCAAATAAGAAGAAGTATGTATCTACGTAACTATTATTACGTAAACGAACACATAATTTGAAAATATTAAGTGTGCGTGCAACATACAAATTATGTAATTGTAAATAAAGAAACAAGAAGAATTTATAATATTTTTAAGCTTAATATAAATTTACAGAAAATTAAAGTGACGAATAAATTGTGAAAAAACAAGGTGGCAAACACTAATTACTCCATTTCTTATTTGTTGTACGCTCGCTGCATTAATTGTAAATAAATTGCGAATAATCGCAAATAATTCAATGAACAATTTTTTTATAGAGAAAACAGTTCTCATAACCTTTCCAAAAACTCACCCAGCAATACGCAAGACGCAAATATCACAACCTGTTTCATCTTTCGTGGCGTGACAACCATTCTTTAAGTTTGCACATGACTTTACATTAGAATTACGCTCCCGTCATTCTCACTTCGGCTTATCGGACAAGTACCGCATTATCTTACATAATATATGGAAAATATAAATTCGAATCGAGAAAGAGCGAGTATAGCTATTTCAAAATACATACACAGCAATATACGGACGACAAAACATAACCTCTGTGATTTCACACTCCTTTCGGAGTTGTTGAGCATATACATTTACAATGTATATGCTCCGAAAGAGAGGAGAGAAATTGATTGGCCACCGCGTTGTTTCTGATTACTTCTATCTCTCTCTGAAGTGATTATTTCAATGAATGCAATCTTCAGCGCAAATAGACAACTAAAGTTTTTACTTAACAGATTATCGCCTGATGATAACAGGTGTTGAACGTATCATCTGTCGCTAATGTAACTGCACATAACCTTAAAAGTAGCGCACGCGCAGATCTGATTGTTTGATTGATATATAAGACTGTGGCAGTACAAAGGAAACATCACAAAGTGGTTTTCCTACAGTTACAGTGTCGGCGGCACTTGAAACATGGCAGAAGCCATCGATTGTAATTTTCCTATCTGGGGCCTGTTGCCTAAAAAAGAGACGGGTGTCGCTCAGTTCCTCAACAAATATCCCGAATACGATGGGCGAGGTGTCGTCATTGCGATTCTTGATTCGGGAGTGGACCCCGGAGCCCCGGGTATGCAGGTGAGGGGAACAGACTCACGACATTGGTTATGCATTGACACGCCTTCTAAGCATCTCCTTTCTTTCACAGAGACAGAGAACGTTTCATTTTAAGAACAAGAGTATTACGTTTTTTTCAGTAATACATGTATTTTAATCATATCTCAGTCTTCTGTTTTATTATCTATATTAAGTTTTATATGTTCTTACAGAATATCTCCATTGAAAAATAAAAAAAAAGTCATGGTTTTTGTTCTTTGTTTTAATATTACAAGTTATTACACACATATTCTCTTTCATTAAGAGAAAGTTTTATTAAAGTTTGAAAAAATATATATAAAGCTTCTTTATGTTATAATTAAATCTATTATCAACAGCTTTTTAATAATAATTATTAAATATGAGATGTTCTCTGGATCGTGTTTAAATTTCAAAATGATGTATATGAATAGACTAGTCGATCTGAGTGCGGATTGTGCAAGTAATTATTACAAATTATTACTCTCCAAACGTTTCAACTTTTATTTCAAGTCATCCTCAGTGGAAATATTTATATAATATTTGATATTTATCCAGTCTTTTATGAAACACATTTAGTTTGTCTACCAAAATATTATTTATTTCCACACTGACGGAAGCATGTGTATCAACAGTGAAAAACAACAACATTGTCTTTACAAAGGTAAACATCACACTTTTTTTACTTTCATTGAAATGTATTTTGGTAGACAAACCAAATGTTCCATAAAAAAGTAGAAAAAGATCAGATATTACATAAGTATTTCGACTGAGAATGACTTGAAATAAAAGTCGAAACGTTTGGAGAGTAATAATTACTTTTGTAATAATTACTTGCACAACATCCTGCACCTGGATCAAACAGTCTATTCATATGATTTTAATAATACTTTTTTTATATTTATATGTCTTTAGTTATAAATTTATTATCAAGAATTATTTTCTGGGACTTAGGTGACTTCAGACGGAAAACCGAAGATTATTGAAAGATTTGACTGCAGCGGAGCAGGAGACGTAGATACTAGCAAGATTGTTCAAGCACCAGATGGATACATAAACGGTTTAACTGGTCGGAAATTAAAAATTCCATCTAATTGGAAAAATCCCACTGGAAAATATCATATTGGTTTAAGAAATCTGTATTCTTTATATCCTAATAAATTAAAGGAAAGAGTAATAGCAGAACGCAAAAAACGTCTTTGGGATGATGGACATAAAACAGCACTTGCAGAAGCTTCTAGACAATTACAAGTATGTAATAATCGATATATCATGATGCTGTAAATATTCTCTTTTAATTCCTCTTCTTGTCACTTAACTAATATTTCTCTTTGACACATGATTTTAGAATAATTACAATTGAGAGAATATTTTACTTATATAGACCTATTTAATAATGTGTTTATTATTTATATAATATATCAAACTTTATTTAACTTTTATTATATTTGGCTTAAACTGAAATTATGTATAAATAATTAATAGATGATTCTAAGTAACATTGTAATTAGAATTTTAGTCCATGTGATCCAAAGATAGGAATGTTGTTTGAGTATGTCAAACCATGCAATTAAATGAGGACACTATTTCACAACATGTCACAGTGATCTGTATCCAGTGCTATATTTATATTTGGCAGATTGATCTATTGTAAAGACATTGATTCCATTACATAATATACATCTAAGCAGAGCAATGGGTGCTATGTATATGTTCAGTATTCTCATTAATTGTTTTGATCCACATTTAGTTCCTTTTCTCACTTTCTAAAGTTATGATGGTCTTTACAAAATAATTATGATATATAGGATTTTGAAAGCAAATGTCCACAAGTGTCAACTTCAGAGGAAAGACTGAAAAAAGAGGAACTTGAAGCTCAAGTTGAAGTATTGAACAACCTTGAAAAGAAGTATTGTGATGTAGGATGTGTGTATGCATACAATTCAATTTATTTGTATCTATTTTGAAGTTGTTTAATATGTTGTCTATTTCTTTTACAGAGCATGTATTGATACCTCGGAAGAAGGTAATCTAGAAGCTGGCGTGTTTCTTGGTGAATATTCTGTTACAAGAGAGTTTGCTCCTCTTACTCCAGAAGATCAATTAAATATTAGTATTAATATCCATGATGAAGGAAATACATTAGAAATTGTTAGCTTATGTTGTAAGTGCGAAAGTTTATTAACAAAGAACGTAGTTTTTTTATTAAATTTTTATATTTTTTATTTTGAATTGTAGCGAGTTGTTATTTTGTGTTGTAGCGAGCCATGGGACGCATGTAGCATCAATTGCGGCTGCATATTTTCCTGATGCACCAGAATTAAGCGGAGTAGCGCCGGGCGCTCAAATTATTTCTCTAACTGTTGGCGATGGTCGTATTGGCACAATGGAAACTGGAACGGCCGTGGTACGGGCAATGATTCATATTATGAAACGTAAAGAAAAGGTTCATGTAATAAATATGAGTTATGGAGAGCATGCTCATTGGTCAAACACGGGTAGAATAGGAGAATTGATGAACGAAGTTATCGACGAACATGGAGTAATATGGGTCGCATCAGCTGGCAATCTCGGACCAGCTTTGTGCACTATTGGTAAATGTAATTAAATTCTATTGTCAATTTACAAAATTTGTTTTCTAAAATTATTCTTTTTTATACTATGTAGTTTTCAACGTATATATATCCACAAATATTTTCAAAAATTATAGGAACTCCTCCGGATATTAGTTCAAGCAGTATTATTAGCGTTGGTGCTTACGTATCGCCTGACATGATGCTGGCTGAATATTCTTTGCGAGAAAAGATGCCAGGCATGCCGTATACTTGGACGTCTCGTGGTCCGATGATAGACGGAGGTGCTGGTGTAACAGTATGCGCACCAGGAGGTGCTATCACTAGTGTTCCAAATTTCACGCTTAGAAAATGTCAACTTATGAATGGTACTAGTATGGCGAGCCCACACGTAACCGGAGCAGTTGGTGAGTATTGAAATTTCCATTATAGCAAAAATAGCATAATTTTATGAAAAAATTCTTACACAAAACATTTTTCATATTTTTAGCGGTTCTTATATCGGGTCTTCTTGCCAAAAATGTTCCATATTCTCCTTATAGTATAAAAAGGGCTGTTGAAAATACCGCTCTTTATATACCTACCTTAGATCCGTTTGCGCAAGGCTCTGGCCTATTGCAAGTCGAACGTGCGTTTGAAAATCTCGTCTCATATTATGATGCCGCTGAGAGAGACATTCGATTTGTTGTTAATTGTGGCATTAATAATTCTAAAGGCATTCACATGAGAACAGGTGTCATTGATCGCCCAAAGGATTATGCAATTACTGTAGAGCCAGTATTCATAAATAGCAAAAATATAGGTACCGTTTAGTGTTTTTTCTATAACTTTTTCATACTATTGATTGCAAATATCTTGATATCTATTTTTTTTCATATATTAAAAATTGTTTAAATTTGTATTCTTCTTTCAGATCCACAGCGTAAGATTGATTTTAATCTAAAGCTGTCGCTTGTGTGTGATGCCTCGTGGGTTCAGTATCCAGTACATCTAGATTTAATGCATATGCCTCGTGGTTTCTCTGTTAGAGTTGATGCATCTAACTTGCCAGAAGGTGTTCACACAACTAGGTAAACAGATATTTGTATAACTTGGTATATTAAAAAACTTTTGAAATAACCGTATAAGTTTATACTTGTATTTTTCAGTATACGAGCATTTGATGTATCGAGTGTCGCAAAAGGGCCAGTATTTCAAATTCCGGTGACTGTTGTCCAACCAATGACATTACAAAAGACTGCACTTCTTCCAGATTTAACTTATACAAACGTTTTGTTTAAACCTAGTACGATTCAGCGTCATTTCATTCTTGTTCCGGAAGATGCTACTTGGGCAGGTAAAACAAATGAAAAAACTCAATTACGTTATTCAAAAATTAGTTTTATACTCATTTGTTTTATTATAGTTCTTAGATTAAGAAGTACGGAAAAGGATAAAAACGGCAGATTTGTAATTCATACTCTTCAATTAAAACCTCGATTAGCTTGCAAGACTCTTGAGGTTAATAGAATAATTAGTGTTACATCTCAATCGGAAACTGTGCAGCCTTTTGCTGTTCAGGTAATTATCTTTAATAAGTATATTAAAATTAAAAGTTCTATTTTATAAATAAATTGTCTTACTATGTTCTTCTGTTTCCTTTGTTTTTTCAGGGTGGACTAATTCTAGAAGTAGTTATTGCAAAATACTGGGCAAATCTAGGTGACATGTACATTGACTATTCGATTGAGTTTCATGGAATTCGTTTGATTAGCGGTAATCTCATAATGCAACCTGGCGATGGAGTCAATCGTCTTGAATTACGTAGCTCTCTTAGAAATGAGGAAATTGCGCCTGTCATTTCTCTGAAGACAACTATTCAAGTTGTGAAGTATGTTTATTTGAAATTGATATTATTTCCAGATTAATGATGATTGAGTTATTTTTCATTGAGTTAAGTATTTACATTGTAGGCCTAACGAATCGAAAATTGCTCCTCTACGAGCACGTGACATTATTCCCCCTTCACGACAAATATATGAATTACAACTCTCATATCCGTTTCACTCCGCAAAAGCAACAGAAGTCACACCAAACGCTGCATTACTTAGCGATTTGTTGTACGAGAGTGAGTATGAAAGTCAAATGTGGATGCTTTATGACAGTAACAAGCAACTAATAGGTTGTGGAGATGCATATCCATCTAAAGTAAGATTTCAAGTGGTTTGAATTATATAAATTATATCAATTGTCAGAATGTATAAAAACAAAGTTATATTTTATTGTTCTGTTACAGTATACGATTCCAAAACTCGAAAAAGGAGATTACACTTTGAAAATGCATGTGCGTCATGAAAAAAGAGATTTATTAGAAAAATTGACGGATATGCCAATATTTTTGAGTCAGAAACTTAATACACCAATTAATTTGGACATTTACGCCAATCATTTACAAGCTATGATTGGTGGTAAGAAGATGGTATCTGCATCTATTCCACCTGGTCATCTTTTTCCTGTCTATATCGCTCCACTATCTAATGAAAGCAAGTAAGTACATCTATATGTTTAATCTTTTTTATATTATATTATCTTGATAATGCTTGACAAGATAACGTAGTTTAACATTTAAACAATTAATATCTACACATAGTATAATTTTAAGAGATATGTATATAAAAATAATTTAAAACGTCAAAATTTCGAAATTTATCTTTTATTACATTATTTTTCTCATTGTATGTGTGTATAATACACATCAAAGACATATAGTCATTAATCTGTGCTACTAAATACTTTTGATATACATGTAAAAGTTATACACAAAACTATATGTACATATTTTTTTGTTCGTGAAACGTATCTCACTTTTATGTATAAATTTAGAGTTAATATATGTTGTGGCTCATAGTATGCTCTTTTTGTTGAATGTAAAAAACTGTTTAACTCGGTTTTTCTAGTTTAGCAATACCTATTTTACTTTTGTTTGATTACTGATCTAGATAGATTTTAACAATGATATCATGAATGTTTTTTATATAAACGTATATATGTATATCGAATGTCTCAAAATTGATATCGTAAAAATTCATATGCATTTTCTTTGACTGAACAATTTGAAAAGCTAATCTGTTTAAATCGGATAAAAATCTGTAACTGAAAACAACCTTTCTTCAATATATTGACATCAAATTACTCAAAGAATATATAAAAAATTTTACGATATTGATTAAGCATATTAATGTAATATGTACTATTTGCTGGTAAAAAGAGAGTGCTACAAAGATAATTTTCTTTTTTTTTTTTACATTGCAGCACTGAACACAGGTGAGTCCTAATACAATTTTATATGCGTTTTGCATTTGAAAATGCTTTCAGTAAAAACTTAAGGATCACTTAATGTATATGATTGCTATTCTAGATATTTTTAAGCGCATGTTGTAATATAAATTGTTTGCTTTGTTTTTATCGTTACTTTGGCGTATTACTTTCTTTTTTATGCAAACTTCAAATATTTCTTTATAACGTATATATTATCACTTAGCAAAAAACATTTTATTATCTTTGAATCTCTCTCTTGTACTATTTTATTCCATGAGAATTATTATAGATTATATACGTGCACGCATATGTAACTTTTAAATTATATAAAAGAGTAGTAAAACACATCAGTGTATTTGAAGCGTTCTTTTGTATTCAACTTACTTTTCTCTTCTGTTTGGCTTTAAGCATGTAATGCATATATAGTAAGACAGAACTATGTTTTACTATAAAAAGAATATGTAATTTCAGTCTGTTACAGTATATCAAATCACTATGTGTATTAATTTACACGTTTAGGAAATATACATATATTTTGTATATGTCTAGCGTTTGGCTTTTTAAGATTTTTATTTATTGATTAGTTTGATACTAAAGAGAGCTTTTTATGAATATTCGTTAAATATTTTTCTTTTTTTTCAAAGATTATTTAAGTACGCTACTCCTGGTAGCTACCTTCAAGGTACATTGACTTTCTGTAAAGACGATGTCGGAAAAAAGGTGGATAGTCACGTATTTAAATACATCATAGCTGAGATACCCAAAAAAAATAGCAACAACTCCACTAATAAATCCGAGAAGGATAAAACTTCAAAGTGGGACGAATACAACGAAGCACTGAGAGACTTAAAGTGCAATTATCTTGCAAAATTCGGTAATGTTATATGTATGATACATAAATATAGATATATCATAGTTAGAAACACAATAAATACAAGTAGACATTTTGAGTAATTCATTTATAGTACTGTCACAAATACATTCTATTGTTTTTCCGGTATATTCCATCTATAGCACCATCTATAAGTAAGTTGGGTTGAAAATGCCAACGTATATTATATTTGTTATATCCCCCCCTCTTAATTTACCACACACATATCTTAAAAAAGCATGTATTTGTAATTCTTACATATATTCATCTTTCTTTGTACTTATGATTATAGTATATAGTTTTGTATGTTAAATAAGATTTATTCGTGATCACTGTTCTTATAGTTTTACTATGTAAATGACAATACATAGTTCGTTTGCAAATTTTCTACTGTTTGTTTTTTCTTATCAGTGTAAATGATTGCTAATATAAATAATTGCATTTTATGCAAACGTCTCTCCTTAATATGTATATATGTATAACGTTTGTCTCTGGACATATAATTAATTGTAAATCTTTTTATAAATTATTTTATGTTCTGATAAATTTTGTTCTCATGCATAACAGAGCCTGGTGAGCACGCGAACCAGTTGTATGGAGAACTAAAAGGACTTTACTCGGACCATTTGCCCGTCCATATTGCCATGTTACAGTCTTTGGATTCTCCTGAGGCACGGCGTCATGTACCACATGATGATCTTTCAGAAAACGCTATCGCACTTGCCAATCAAATAATAACAGTTGCTGATTCTGTAATCACGATTATTGATCAGGATAAGCTATTAGCTTATTTCGGATTGAAAAATGATCAGCGACCTGATGCGGCTAAATTCAAAGTGTCTATGGAGAAGACAAAGAACAGTTTAATTGAGGCATTAGTGAAAAAGGGCTGTGCATTATCACGATTGTACGTACATGGTACAAAGACTGGAGAGGGAGATGGATCCGTTGAACATTTGCTAGAAAGTGTTACGCATCACTGGCAAGAAGTGCAGAAATTTGCCGAACTTACTGATAATAAGGTAACATAAAATTTTTTTTATTATTTAGATATTTTTAAAAACATTTATATGTATATGTATACATATTGTAGTATGTAACAAATAAGATGTATTTTTATTTCTTAGGTTATTATTTTATCTTTATGGCACGCGCATATTAATAAACACTATGGACGTTACTTAAAATTACTATTACGATATTACGAAGAGAAACCGCTGAAGGAAATCGATGAGAAGTGCATTGAAATTGCAAAGATTTTAGGATGGGAACATTGGGCACGTCTTCTTACCACAAGCATACCGTCGCGTTATCCGGCCACGTACAAACCGTTTTGATCACTAGTAAGTATTGGCGTATATATAATATAATTTTATATGCAAACATTCATATATGTCTTATTACTTTCAGAAGTTTTAAGACGAATACGTTACGGCGTTTTGATGTTATACTTTTTCTTATATTGACAAAAAAAACAATTTTGAAAAGCGTTTTCAGTACATCTTTGCATCTTTGTAATAACAGTGATATCGTTTGTGTAGTAAACTGTCATATTACTACACGCATAAGCAAGTCACACATGTAATATACATTTAGAAAATTATAAATATTCATAATAAAAATACTGATAAATAATGAATTAGAAAATTGACTGCGGTACTAAACTGACTTAATAAATCATGTTTATACATATATATGTGTCCGGTAAGAGCGTTATAATTGTTCGTAGATAAATAGAGGAAGTTACACAAACTAGTTTTTCGCGGCCACGATTTCACGCACGCGACACTCTTTAACGGGAAGGTTAATTTAAAAGTATATATATATATATACAAATTAATACATGTATAATATATAGATTAAATAAAATTCAATAGTTAACGATAACTAAACGCAAAAGCATGGTCCTCGCATTTTTTATAAAACTAAATAAACGTTGTTGTTTTGCACGATTATTTGCGGATCTTTATTACTAATTCGTTAATTATTGTGAATTTCGCAAAGAAATTTCTTTAAACGATTTTTCAATTCAGTAAAATTTCTCTTCCCTACCACGAGCTGTGATACGACTATTACCGGACATCCAATTATAACTTTTGTTTTTCACGCAAGAATAAAATTTAAGAATGTAGTTTATTTTATTAATATATGTTTATATATATATATATATATGCATAATTTGACTATTGTTTATGGACTATTTATTAGTTTCATCAATGTAAAATGACATGTTATTTACACCAAACGCAAATACTTTTATATCTTATGCAATAAAAAGAATATTCTGTATGAAATTTTAACAATTATTCAACAAGTTTTATTAAATTTATTAAACTATTAATATTTTTTCTAAAAAAAGATAAAAACATTTCGTGGATGAGGAGACAGTTTAAAATATTGTATTCTAAAGTTAAAAAAACTTGTAAACGAAATTATTAAAATTTCTGTAAATGTTTTAATCATTATTTTAGACATTCTCTGTAATTTTTTCTAGTTGTATATTTATTGAATATAGCTCTTTTGATGTCTATTGTTTTTTTTATAACATTCTACAGCATCACACTCATGGTCACACATAAAATCAAACCATAATACACAGTTTCGGAACCTAAAATGTCTTGACATATTACAAGCTTTTTGGGGAAAAATATAAAAATAAATTACAAAAAAATGCATTTGGTAACAAAATTAATGAGTAATGAAGGGCATACGGAATAAAAAATTTTGTAATTATGACTTTACCACCGTTATTTAGCTGTCACTTCCCAACATATGTAAAAAGCTGTTCTAATAATGAAGTAGATGTATTGTGGTATCATCCTGACTTTTCTCAAAGCCGTTACCCGCCAGGGCAAGAAAGTAATTTTTATAATATTTATTTTAGAGAAAATATGCACATGTTTCTATATAAAAAGTTTGAATATTGCCAATATTTAACTTTCTTGATGTATTGTAATTACTCTAGGAAGTGAAGCTTGTACACTTATATGTTTACTCGTGGCTATACGAATATTGAGAGAAAATTTATTGATCTATGATGTAGAAAGCTGTCCAAAGTTGAATATTATTATAGCGGAAGCTATAATAGAGGGTAATGCGACTCACGCATGGCTTATCAAAGAAAGACTTTTATCGGATCCATATTTGAGTACTGAGGAAGCTTTGAAATATGGGGGAAACAGTTTAAATATATTAAAAGAATGGGTATGTTCATAATATATATGGAATATAACACAAATTTATATTCCAACATAAAATATTCACCTTCTTTCTTATTTATCTCTAAGTTTTTATTTCCAAATAAATAGAATTATATTTATGAACCTCATATTTAAATCATATAAGTAAAACCTTTTTAGAAATTTAATGTCTTTCACGAAGACATAGAAACAAGCTTGTACAAAAATATAAATATATTTTTGCACAACTGGTACAGAGCTCCAAAATCTCACACTTTATTTATGCTGCTCATCACATGTGGACGCACTGTACTATTTATATTTCAAGGAAAAATCTATAAGGTAAGATTCAGGTAGAATTTAATAACGGAAACATAAATAACACACGTTATGTGCGTAGGTCACATTGTTTGATTCACACAGTCACACTATTGTCGATAATTCTAATCGCGGATTGGTTATTGCACAAGTAAGTAAATTTGAAGTGAAATAAATACATGAAATATCTTTTGATAATAAATTGTGGAAATGTGTGATGCAGACAACTATTAATAGATTGGAATCATTATGCAACTGGTATACTAAGGATGTATTACAGAATTGTTACAATACACAAGCTAATAAATATGAATTGGCTTTCTTATATTCATATGGCACACAATGCACTAATCACTGTGGAAATATTTAAAATTTAAACAAACATTCAAAAATCTCTTAAAAAATCATCTATTTTAACTACTTCTTTATAACTGCGTACTGAGATATTTAATTGCCAACGTATTTCTTACTGATTATGAATGTATAAGTATAAAACTATTACTTTTTTTTACTTGATACACAAATAATACACCAAAATATAATTGTACATACTTAGCAGAAGTTTTTATTTAAACACATATATAGATAATATACACACGCGAAATAGTGTATATTTATTTAGCAGCTTGTTAAAACAGCCAAAGTGAATAGATTATGATTGATAATTTATTTACATTATGTATATAACTTATATATATATTTATATACAATTTACTTTCTCTGTCTCCTCTAAAGCTAATAAAACGTTTTATTTTGTTTACACAATGCTGAAAAAACTATTAAGAAAATAATTTGATTTATCTTCGAAAACAATATTATTTTATATAATTGCTAAAATACGATGTTTATTCTTTTTTGAATAAGTTTAGCATTGCGCAAACATATCCCTGGCGATATGTAACTCTAACATATTGCGTTCATATTATATATATATATATATGTTAAGATTTTTTCTAACTATTTTACATTATACTTATAAAATATAATCAAAAAAGTATGGACGATACAATTTTATTCGAGACATTTGTTTTATAACTTTATAACATTATACATATATATATATATATATTCATATATATATATATATATATATATATATATATATATATATATATATATATATATATATATATATATAT
>QVNZ01025914.1:0-16425 GCA_014825645.1 Pseudomyrmex dendroicus | reverse complement strand
ATATATATATTCTATATTTTTTATATACTGTTGTGTTTGCCGACTCAATGAAGAGAATACTGTTATTTTATCTATGAAATCATAAAAAAAAAAGATAAAAATACTTTGTAATAGAGGAAGTTTCTCTCTTCAAAGAGATCGCCAATTTATTGGAATCAAGTCAATTTAAACGAGCGAAATTTTCAGCGTATCAACGATCGCTGATTGAGAATAGTACAAACGTCAAGGAACATGAAAGAGGATGACGATGATCGCTTCCGATATAATGTCGCGGGATATTGCCCTAGTATAACGGCAACATTAGAAGAGTATCGCGATACTATTACACATACAGATCAGTGTCTTGACATCGCTCGATTTTATTCTTCCGACATCTTTAAATTGCTTGATTTAAAGAACTTTCACACGCGAAAGGAGCAAGTATAAATTTCACGTTTCTTTTTTTCTATTTTAATTGTCATCTTTACTTGATTGTATTTCAAATTATGCAAATACATTTACATAGTTTAATTTTGCATATAAAATCAAGATTCTCTCGTCACACACACAAACATTTCTTTTAGCTATTCCGATATAAAATACTGATTTTAAAAAATTTTTTTCATAAATTTAAGAGAAGAAAGAAAGCATAATTTAAATTTTTATTGGAATCACACGTATGCGCTGTAACGTTTGTGGCCAAAATTCTCATCAAATCAGTCTGTTATTTATTGTCGTGACGATACTTATTTGAATTAATGTATGAATTAATAAAGAAACAAGTTATAGCGTACATACATATGTATTTAACAGAATCAATTTAAAAGAAATAGACTTGAAGAGACTGTTGATCCTATGGTGTCATTTTTCTTCTCTTTTTTACGTGGCTTTTAAGCCAATGGCATTGCCCACTGACATTGCACGTGTCCGACGGACTGTTTTTTGTGCGGTAATACTCGCACAATCGGATATAATTTTTTTTTTTTTAATTACTATTAGCATAAAAATGAAACATCGCATTACGAAGTTAATTTTCTATTTAATTTAGAAAACGGTACGTAAATAAAACTTTATTTATTATTTATGTATATCACTAGCGGATGTATAAGAAACTTGTTTGTCGTTAGTGCGCAAAAAAATGTAGCAAAAGTTACGTGAAAATTTGTGTTACGTGTTTTTATGTACGTAGTTTACATGTTACACCGCATATATACATATATATATATATATATACTTTTATTATTTTCTTTACAACGTCGAATCGATATTGCTTGCCGATTTGTGATGCAAATGTGATTTTATATAACAGCGAGCGACAAACAATTTGCTTTCACCGCGCGACTCGTCGCTTTCGTGCCTTCGAAATTTCACAGAAGCGGATTTCACGAGCCTGTAATGCGAACACCGATAATTGTAATAAATCGCGCTAACCAATTTACCGCGCTTAGCGTACACGACGATACTAAATTGTGCGCGATTGCATGCAACGTGTAATCTAATCCTACCGACATCCTGCCTATCTAGATTGCCGTGGATTAATAGTTGTTATTTCGCGTAAGTAGCATAACTGAAAAATACATGCCGCGTAAACGCGATGCATATATATGAGGAACAATTGTCTCGATGTATATTGTGTGGATAGGAATCGATGTGACTCTCGTAACGGCGAGAAAAATTTTTTTCTTGAAATTTGCAAATGAAACATTTGCTGCGGCGGAGCGATGAAAAACGAATTCGAATCTCTATGAGAGCTGCTTTTCGTGATGATATAAAAGAAATTGCATAATATATCAAATTACAATGCATGTAAAATAAGCAAACATGTAATTTGCTTTCTTTCTTCCTCTTCTCTCTCTTTCCCTCTCTTTTTCTATTTCTCTCGTTCCTTTGAGATAGATAGTTTGATGATAGCGTTCTTTCATGAGACGACTTACTTCATCGGCTATATTTGATTGAACACCTTTCACAACCGCTTTGATACTAGATAGATTTGATGATTCAACTTGAAAAGTTTTTTTTACAGTGAGAGAACACCTGGAAGGTGCACAAAGAATGAGATTTTATTCTTCGACAGGCGAGTTGTCAATCACTCGTGGCGTGAAAACAACCGACATATCTCTGACACTTCCGCTAACGAAGACTAGACTCCGAGCGAATCAAAGAGCATCCAAACTGCCCATTTGTTTCACAAGTGGGCAGTGTACCCTGTATTTAACGTGCAATGTATACGACATCACACACACGCGCGATATTCCGCTTCGGCAATTAAAGAGAGAGAATCGCGTGGATAAACATTTATTGAATCAATCCAGCGACAACGTGAAACGTACTTGGCGGCGGCGAGAGAGTCGGTTGATTGCGAGAAGCGCGCGACTGAAGCTCGCGTCTCTCATTCACCGAAATCAGTAAAATCTTTTTAGAGTCCCCCTTTAGGTTCAATTTAGCGGGCTGGAGCGATGCCGACCGTTCTTCCCGGCCAACCGAATCGTCCGTCCGTTCGCGGCCCTTTTTCTTCCTCTTCTTCTGCGCCTTCGCTTCTTCTCTTCCCGACCTTCTCTCCACGTCGGCTTTTCTATCCCGATACAAAGAGGCGCGAGCGAGCCTAATTATTATGATAGCTCGCCACCGGATTCTGTCGGTCCCTTTGATCTGCCGCCGTTTAGCATGATCCCCCGATATTTAGGTAGGCTCTGTTGTCCGGCAGAGCTTGGAAGGGGACATCGTCGTGTGGTAGAAGAAGAGAAATTCATGTGTGTGTGTATGTGTGTGTGCGTGCGTGCGCGTTTATAGACGAGAGGAAACGAGAGGGGAAGAATTTAGGGGAGAAGGAATCAGTTGGTGGGACAAGGACGCGATAAACTATCCATCAATGAGGATTTTTGTTCGAAAAATTTTTCGCCTGTCTCTATCTGCTTCTCTTTCTGTCCGCGTTCTCGTTTCTTTTCTCCGTCTCGCTTGATCGCCTTCAATGGCCACCAGTTTCATCGTTCTCGGGGCCACACGCGAACGCGGATTACATTAAGACATTTTTTACGAAGTAAGAAAGACTCGGTTTTTGATTGATAATTCTTTTTTTCTCCGCGCGCTGCATTCCCTTGTGGGAATGTGTTTGAAGCGATAAAAAATCGGGTGCCTTTTACACGGTAACGAGATGATCGTGTAAAATTCTTTCCTTGTGTGTGTCTTCTTTTGTTTTTTATTTTCGTTTTTAGAAAATAAGTTTTGCTAAAGTAGTAAAAGCGTTTTCTTCTTTCTCTTTCTTTTTTTGCACACATAATAGAATTTTGTTTATGTCACGTTTAACGTGTTATCGTCACTCCCTACGTATATAATTACATAAGTGTCACATACGGGATTTTCAGTTTATTGCATAGTGACACTTGAAAAGTCATGTTCTTTATGAGGGGTCACCAAATATTAAAAAACAATCTTCATAAAAAAGGTAAAAATTTGAAACCGAAAAGACTCTCTTAACTAGGGAAACATATGCACTTGTAAACCTTTAAACTGCTCTTCTCTAAAATTTGTGTTTTGAAGTTACGGGATTATACGTAGGGAGTGACGTTATACGCTAATGCATTTAATATTACTATTAGTTCTCATTTATAATAGATAGTTATGCGGAAAATTTTTCAAATTGTTGTATATTTGAATAAAAATTGTTATAAGTGTAAATTGTTGTAAGTGTATAAACAACACTTATAACGTTAATCGTATCGAGTGTCGTCAAATGCGTACATATAGTCGCAAACCCCTTTTGTAAAACGATTTCACTTTCTCCGTAAAGATGTGTGACATTTGTCAGAATGTCAAAAGGCCATCGCACACATGATTGAAATCAGGATGTGAATCTACTATCCTTTTCAGATTAATTCGCTCGCTTGCACAGATATTGATATATATATGACGTTTGACAAATGTCAAATATATAAATTTATTTATCTATTACACGTCGCTTGTCTGTTTATATCAATTCTCTTTAATCACAAATCTTATATTTTTTTTTCATTGTTCGGACTACAGAGTAGATTTTTAATCTAAAGAAAACGTAAAACGTTTCTTTGAGATTTTATGTTGTTTGGACGATTCTCTTGTTATAGGTACACATGTTGAGTTTTGAAATAGTATATGTTTGTAAGAGAGAAAGAGTAATATTTAAATAGGCACACTTAACATCAAATGCGTCATTAAGAAAAGAGGTATAAACACGTGTCCTATATAAATACACCACTAACTTGCCTAGAGCTACCTGAAGTTGCGTGTTTGTCTAGATATTTATGCCTATCTATTTCAAGTAAACTTAGTCTGTAACGACGTGGATATAAATTTTTGAGAAATTATAACAAGTAGTATGTAGTTTTTAATCGCATCGATAACAACGTGCAATTTGTCGTCAATTTAAATCATCTAATTCCTTGATATTTGATGCTTTCGTGGTGTGTTGTATTAACATACAAAGATGTTTTTCGGGTTTTTGAACCGCGTTAGTGTCATTTTCATACCGACGTTTCGTGAACATTACAGCTCACTTCATCAGGATCTAAAGAGCAACCTGATATAGTATCAGGTTTAAAAACCCGAAAAACATCTTTGTATGTTAACACATCTAATTCCTTCTCAACTGTTTTCTTTCAATTTTTTAAATTCTATATCATATGAAAAATAGATTACACGCATATCATACCAAAAAAATATCATTTAAAAGAAATGTTAATCTAAGAATCAGTGCAACGCGCACTACGTCTAGTCCGCGTTCGATCGCTCCCTCTTACAGACGCTAAAGTCTCCACCGTTATCGGCCCGTTCTGTCGCAGTGTCGTCCATATTAGACGCGATACGTGTATTTAGTCGTAATTGACGAGAGTTCGGGACAGGTCACGAAGGCGCGGAACGCGCGGCGCGGCGCATGGGCGGCCTCCCCACTCTTCGCAGCCGATGCACATGTACAACGCGTGTGTGCAACCCCGTTGCAGTCCCACGAGTCCCCACCGGTGCAGCCCATCGTTTCGCCCATACCCGCCGCGCTCGCCCCACTCGAACCAGCCCGTAACATCTGCCCTCCTTGTCGCGTCCTCACGATCTGGTATCTTCACTCCCGCTACGAGAGCTCGTTGTGCTTAAGCGCCGCCTCGTCTACCAGCCGATTGGTCGAGCGGTCCTTTGACGCTTGCCCCGCGAATCGATTTATATCGTGAGGGATTGTTGCTCCTTCTCTCCTCGCGTCGCCACCTTTGCGCGAGCGAACGGCCGCGCCAGCGATACGATAAAAGCACCGAAATTTTCACGCTCTCGTTGCGTAAAGTGTTCCAAGCTTGAGCTTTTCATCGAGCGAAAGAAAACCTCATTGCTTTCATACTTTGTAATTTATTTTGTTTTAGCGTGTAAAACAATGTTTTACATTTAATCTTTTTTTTTCTAGGAAATAATTTTTTCGAATTTATAGTTTTGCAACAGCCGCGTTTCTTTTTTAAAATATAAGATATAAATATATAAAATACTTCGCTGTAAAAACAGCGAAATGAATGCAAAAATTACACAATTTACATATTGAAAATTAACATTAAGATTAAAAAAAGAACTAAAAATTTTAGTGGTACATTTATATTGTTTCGTAATTTGAGATTATTGACGTATACTTCGCACATTTAAAAACAGTTTCCTTTTCTTTTTCATTGAATGACCGAAGACCACCTGCGGGGAAAATCCAAATTTAAGCAGAAACTGAGTTATATGCGCGATGACAAGTTTTCTGGCTTGTCGAGGTAAATACCTGCAGATGACCAGCGGTCTTTGAACGGCCGAACAATACGGCTGAGTGGCCGCGACTAATCGAACAAACGACTTGGCTTTGTTAACCTCCGCGAAGGTGACGGAGCCTCCAAAGCATCACTTAATAGGCACGCGATCCTCGTAGAACGAAAGATGGCCGCGCGGCACGGCTGTGAATCGAATGGAAAACAATATTCTTGGCGATTTTCGATCAGCACTCTCGTACAAAAGATTTATTTCCGACGAAAGAATACACTTTGCGTGAATTATGAACAAGCATAATAACCTGCTATTCCTTCATTTCTACAGTTTGGAACACCTGGTGTGTGCGAAATGAATTTCAAGTTTGGCAAATACATTTGTCAGAACGTGAATAAGCGTTGCCTCAACGATAGTTTTCAAATATGACAAACACACATGTGGAGAAAAATTTATCATGGAATCTTTCATTTACATTTTGTTACGATAAATTATTGTTAATATTTGAAAAATATTAATTAGTTAATATTTTCATACTTTTAATAAAAATAAATCAATATATTCTTCACAGATACAGTATGAATTATATTATCAAAGTTATGAAATATTTACTATTCAAAGACTAATATTTACTAAAAATATGTGTGTAAATAAATTTCAGTCTTATTTTGCAAATGTTGATAAACCGCTTAAAATTAAAAATACGCTAACATTTGCCTGCTGCAGTTTGGCACCGCTATCGCGTAAATGTAATTCGCACAACTTTTACAATCTAAAATTAATAAGAGAGATCTAATGTCGAAAAGTGAAGAAATCCTTTAGCTCTTTCAGATTACTTGGTTCTTTGAAGAGCGAGAGAGAGAGAGAGAGAGAGGGTGGACACGTCGTGCTTTATTGTCCGGAAGTGATTCGATATAGAGCGTTTGATGGAAGAACGGCTAGGGAGGTGACAAATTGAATGTCGCCTCTCTTCGTCACAGGATATACAGTGCAAAATTCTATCTGCCGGCAACACAGGATCGATACTTTCTCTCTCCGTTTACGAGTTTAATCTTGAAATACGACATAAACTCTTCGAAAATATGTTACACGCCGCCAAATCGCTTTAAATTCTATGTTCAGATTAAAGCTATCGCTTATTTTTGCGCTTGAACGATTAAATATAAGATAATCAATATTGGCAATGATCTTGAATTTTTCGTGGAAACATTAGAGTTCTTTCTAACTGTACACTCTTGAAAAAAAAGTTGCCCGGCCTTTTCTCAAAGTGCCAATCATTGTGGGTGTGTTTTACCTTGTATAAATTAATACAAATTAACATGTAAATTCTATAATCGCGCGCGCACGTTACAGAGGGACGCAAATGTGGATACGTATATACATATAGTCATCACAATCTGGTCGTTCGCACGGCAATCAGCGCTCTTTCACATCACTGAAGTCCGTCAAACGTTATAAAGAACTTTTCTGATGACGATTTTTCCCCGATTTTCGAAAACTCACGGGCGCGTTCTGCTTGTGCGCGACAAATCGCTCGTGTGTAAATCTCGAATCGAAAATCCCATAAGTACCCTACGCCCCGCTTCGTCTGTTATAGACTCGATGGACGTTAGACACGCTTGCCTACTTCGGGCGATATCTATGGGTGGGCTCGACGAGAAGCGCAGACGAGAAAGAGAGAGCGAGCGAGCGAGCGTGTTCGCTTGATATTGCCCACCTTGGCGGCGACGAGGGCTTCTTTCGGCCCTCGAGAAACGTTTATTTGCGAGCGTAACTCTGAGTCCGATCGATTCGCGATACTTCGAGCGACAAGGAGTTTCTTATATTCTTTCACGAATCCCGAGACGCCGTGATGTAGGCGATTTCGCACTCGGAGCCGTCTTGCCATCTTGTCGCGATCTTGTTGCGATACAGTCGTGTTACGTTTAGTCCTCGTCATCATACGTGCATTATCGAATCATCAGCGAAACCTTCAATCATTTTCGTGTTTGTTTTATTGATAAAATGGTCGTATCCCGGAGACACGACGTATCGTATAAATTACATTTTTATCACGAGTGTATAAATTATATTGTACGATGAAATTGTGATGAATGAGAAAGACAATTGTTTGCGCGGGTTTGTTCTCAGTGTCAACGCAGCGACGTGCGTCGATGAAAAACAGAACTCCTTCGTACGAAAAGCCATTACGCGTTACGCAAGGACGCTCGCAGCGACTTATTAGCATGATAATGTTCTCGATTAGGGGCGTGCGCGAGAGAGCTACTCGGTTCTTTCGAACGGTCATTGCCGAGGAACGCGCGTCGTTACGACGAGCATCGGAGGACGAGAGGGGAGAGGCCTGAAGGGTATATACACGCCCTTCAAGATCGGACCTGCCCTAAACTAGACTGACAATAAGTCCCCGGAAGAGCGAGCGATCCGCTTCCCCTCTCAACCCGGATCTAGCGACCCTTCGGCAATAATTAGGCCCATTCAATGAGAAGATTTATGTAACTCATCATGATAGAATATCTTATTCCGTTCGTGTCGAGAGAGAGAGAGAGGAGGGAAGCTCGGCAAACCACAGGCAATAATTTATTTATCACATCCATACGACCGCACGACAGATCTCCGCAGGCCGGTAAGTTGTTTCAGAGGGGAGAGTTTAAGTGAGAGTACGGGGGTAACTCTCGAGTCCTCCCTCGCCGAACTGTTTCGATCTGCTGAGAGAAGTTGCTCGTATATGCTACGATATTTGAACTCAGTAATTGAGACGATCTTTCGCGAGCTTGATCGGGAATGTTCGAAATTCGAAAAAAAGCACAGACGAGCTTGTAGTTGATAAAATTTGTCATTTTACAGCAATCTTATAAATCAGTAAAATTGTCTGCGAGAAAATAGATTTTCAATTAAATCTAAACTCTGTTCGAAAAATTTCTACCGTTTCATTAAAGCTTCTGAAGAAGATTCAAATCAATGAAAATTTATGCGACACGTGTGTAACTACGCAATTTTCTAGCCCGACATTTCAAGCTCTAAAGGAACTCTACTTATAGTTGATTTTGTCGCGCTGCGCGTCGCGGTTCGGCCCGAATTGTGTAATCCGCGATATTAATTAAATGTTGCGGCGGAATAAAGAAGCGCGCAGGCTGTTACCTCGCGACACAAGTTTCCGATATAAAGAGAGACTTTCTCGCGCAAGAGCAGCTGGTCTCCGAACAAAAAAAAAAAAAAAAAGAAATCTTTATCGCCTGTCTTTACGAGCATCCTCCGTTGAAAGGGTAATTTCGCATATCCTATGCGTCTCGGGATCGATTAGCGAGATCACCACACGCGCGTTGGCTCGGTTTCAATGGCCTCGCCTGAAAATGCGCCGCGGTAACCGCGACAGGAAATACATAAGGAATTTATGGCGTCGTATGGCAACCGTGCATCGAACGCGCGGTGAACCGCGCGGTTGGTATCGAAAAGCGCTTTTGCTGCACCATTCGAAGCTTCAGGTAACTTCTCCCCGCGACGACTTGACATATTTTCCATAATATATGAGAAAAGAATAGCATTCCCGGATCTATATTCTTGACTGGCAATCCCTTCGACAATAGAACGCTACATCGTGTGTGTGCCTCGGCATACATTTTACTTTGTAAAATATAAGAGAGAACTGCCGTCTTTTTATATACGTTCGATAATTTTCTAAGATCTCGTTTATGTCGAGATATTTATAATATTAATGTGAGGATAATGGAATAAGTTTTGACAAAGATCCGTTCAAATTCATCAAGAAAAATTTTTTTTTAACTCTTTTATATTTGTTTAACATTTAAATATTTCATAAACTCAATGTTTCAAGCGAGTCAACAACGTTGGTGACAGCTTTGTGTAATGATCGCGCATCGTTAAACGCGGCCATATTTATGTTATATGAAGTCATACGGCGATAACGTCGTGCACAGAATCGAACAAATTGCCATCGTGTCCGCACTTTGTGGGGTCAGCCGATAAGAAACTTTTAAAGCTGCTTCCAAGTGCGCTTCGCGAGTCTATTTTTGCTCAGCATAATGCCGAGCCATAGGAAGGAGGGTTTTATTACAGCCTATTCGAATTGCCTATTGTCATTGCCGTGCATGTCGAAAACACTAACCTCGATAGCGTCTCGCACGCACGCTCAGAACGGTCCTCGACCTTCGAACTTGAATTTAATTGCGCTGCACTTTGTTCCCGCTGACTAAAAAGCGATAAAAAGCGTTGACGATTCAAAAGTTTCAGTTTCGTCTTTTGTTCTTGCACACACACATACGTGCGCACAAAAGAAACGCGCAATGTTTAATTTTGCACGAGAAGAAGCAATGCAACGCGTGTGCAAATAAATTAAATAATGTTTTCTCGATCGAGTTTTTCCGGTCTCCGGATTTTCCCAAGTCGAAACTTTCACCTTGAAAGAGAGGAGAGACCGGTCGCGCTCTCTTCGTTGCTGACTGATCGAAGTGGTTACAAAACATCGCTCGATGTCGCGCGGCACAAAAGTGCGGCGGAGCTCTAGCAGTCAATTCGAATGCCATTTAGGCTCCATTTAACTCGAATCAGTTTCACTAACCATCTTCCCCCAATCTCGAAGGGGAAAAAGTCGAGGGTTGCCGGAGTATTCAACAACCAGGCGACATATTGTAGATTTTCGTGAAGCGCTTTCGACTGGTGCACGCGCGCATGTATATACATATGTATATACATATGTGTGTGTATAAAAGCGCACGTATAAAAATGATCTCTTTGAAGAGCGACTGTTACGGTTTCATCAATTTTCCGTTCCCGCTCGCGCCTACATCGCCCCGTTTCGTACGATTTGACACACCTCGGGATCTCGGCTGTTCGTCGATCGTATGTGTATATAGTGACACACTCGGGACACCGTCTGCCCGACTTGCCCGTGTGTACGTGAAGCGTGTATACGTGAGACCTCTTAAAACTCGACCGAGGAGAGAGAGAGAGGGAGAGAGAGAGAAATGAAGGACCCTCACGGATTCGTCACGCCCGTAGAGCGCGATTCGTCGTCGGACGTGTCTGAATAGTCGCTGATGACTTGATACTCGGCATGCGAACGATGGAAGCCGGAACGACGAGTCCGTGGCGCCGCATCGCGCCGCTTTGTACGCGCTTGTCGCTTTTTATAGTGAGATGATCACGTCAGTAGACTGGTGGAAGATGATCTGCCATTTTTATAGTTGATGAACAAAGTTAACGTGAGATGCGGGAGAGAGGGACGTCACTACCGAGTTGAAAAAAATTCTGTTGCAGGCGAAAGATGTAAAAATTACATCCCGCGCCGATATATAGATGTGCACATGTAAAGACTCTCTTATAAACTTGAGTAAAAAAAAAAAAAATTATTACAAATTATCACATATTCGGATCGCGCGAACTGCGCTGATGACGGGCGAGATTCGCGCAAATCCCGCGTGTGCGTTTTCTCCGCCACGCGGCGCGTCGAAAAGGTATTACACTTCGGTGGTACAGAACGTAAAAGTAAGTATATAAAAGCAATTCGTGTGTGGCCCGGAGATGGCCGGTTCTTCACCTCGCGAACGAGAAGTCGGTTCCCTTTGATGTTGCGCCTACCCGCGCCTGGTGGGAGTCACTTCTCTATCGTCTTCTGCTTCGCCCGTCTCCCTTCACCGAGCGAGGGCCCCTTCCTCCTCATCCTCCCAGCACGAGCTTCACCATCGTCTTGCCATCTCCCGCGCTATACGAGTAGATCCGAGCCCTTTTCCTCCATTCCTCTGGCGATACGCTTTCTCTATCGGCCATTTTATCAGGATATTCGCGGACCCTCTTGTACGAAAACTAATTCAATCCTACCCTCGCGCACAATTGCTTCGCTTTAGAATATATAATTTAAATTTGTACCTGAAGAAAGGTAAAGGCTTTGACTTTTAAATGTTAACTAATTAAGACCTTGAGCACAATCTGTGAGTGTGTTGTGTGAGATTTGTATAAATTTTGTACGCGGAAAAAAAACATATGTATACATATATATATATATACATGTATGTATATGTCTTTGACACCTTTTCGCTTGCACTTACAGTGGAAGAAGGGGGGAGGGAGAATTATTAACTCGAGGCCCCGAAAAGTCATCATCCAGCCCGCAAATTATGCATGCGAGTTGAACCGACTATCGACGCGCGATCGCCGCTAATTATGATAATAATAATTGTGCTAATAATACCTCCGGCGATGCAAGAGAGAGAGAGAGGGAGAGGGAGAAAGAGAGAGGTAATTAATCGGAGAGATAGTATCGTGACCGGTGTAGTTCGCGAGAAATGGCGACGATAGCGAATCGTGAAAAGAGAGACGCTTCGCGGCGTGTTATCGCTTGCCAGCATCGCGTTAAACAGTTCAGTCGGTTAGCGTAACGAGTTAATAAACTCCCATTAGAAAGTACGGCGACCGTTTGTGGCTTCGAATGTATCAATATCGCTGCGTACAACGCAACGTTGTACGGAGGTTTAATAGCTTTCGATAAAAACGCGCGCGCGAGACCCGTTGCAAATCCGTTAAAAAACGTTACCGCGTCGATTCTCCGCGAATACGTACATACATTGGCAATTTACAATTTCAAGATACGATCGAAAACACACACATCGTGTGTTCATTTGCGTTCCGATAGTAGACAATAAGCTCCGAGTTCCTAATTGATACACATCGCGCTTCGAAGTTGTCTCCCCCTCTTTAAGACAATTTATTCCCACGAAACATTATTAACGCTCGTGTCGGAAAATAATCAAGTTTTACCAGCGATCAGACTTATTAATCGTTCGAAAGGAGGACGCGATCGTCTCACGACACGTTAAGAGCCACGCGGTCTCAATTTCACCTTCGCAAACCTCTATCTGTTTTTCCCAAAGATTTACGCGAGTATATGTGTAATATACGGGTGAGTAATTGGTAATTATTTATATATTCGCAGCGATGTTACTCAACAATCCGAATAATCGTCGTTTCTCGATCGAAAGGAAATCTCGCGCGCGCGGCGATTATATATTTTTCTCAATCGTTTCGCCGCCTACGCGCACACGTGGAAATTCGATTAACGATCGAGGTGAACGCGTCATCATAAATCACGCGTTTTACATTATACACGGCCGGCGATGCGCGAGATGTAAAATCAAAAAGTTATCTACGAATTAATTAGCTCGCTCGCGCACGTTAACGAAGCGTGTCAGCGTTTGTCTATCGCGCTGCGCCCGAGGAGCTATATGGAAGAAGCCGCGTACGCGCGCGTTCACGTATGTGCATGCATCGTCACACGATGCTTGTGCCTGCCTTTTAACACACAAGAGAAAGAGAGATGCGCGAGATAGCGCGAGGTGAGGGACGTTATACAATCGGAATTCCAGCGTAACGTGAAATTAAGAATTACACAAGCAATTACCCTGCTCGCCCAAGGCGACGGTGTATCATCTTCCAATTATTGCTCGCGTGATATTCATCGCGCGCGGTCCCGCGAGATACAGTTTGTCAGTTGTCGCTATATCTTTCGAATTACCGCGAAAAAAAAAAAAAAAAGAAAGATCGCGCGATTCCGAGCTGTCGCGAGCGTGTCAGAGTGAGTGAGAAACTGGTGCTTGATTGTGTTATGTAAAAAACAAAACAACTCAAAAGAGTAAGCGCATTTAAAAAACAATGTGGAAAAGCAGAAACATGATAATTAAAAAGTGCCGTCACGGTCTTCGTGTACGAGAAAAGAAAGTTTTAGCGAAAAGTTTTATCTCCCCATTCCGCGAATATTTTTCAATATTCTGCCACATCGCGGAAGGAAGCGCTGCAAATAAGCGCTAGGTGTAATTTTCGCGCGCGAACGACACGTCGTACGTGTAACATATTCTCGTTTCTGTTCGAATGACATAACAACCGAGCGAGCGATTGAATCGGATATATCGACGTTCTGAAGTCTAAGAGTCGTTTAGACAGTCGCGCAAACGCGCGCGACATATGGCGCTAAAAGTGGAAACGTTGTACCTATATCTGTCGCAATGTGATTTTAGTTGTGATAGTTTTTTAGTTCGAGACACGCTTTGCATAAAACGCGTACTAGGAATAAACCGTCTGCGGAAAAACGAAAGACCGAGGCAAAGACGAGGTTTATATAAAAATCATCGGCGGTTCGAGCGAGTATTTCCGCGGCGATTCGATCAGCGAGCTAAGTTACGCGTTTCGATTCGCGAATTTCTGTTTGCTGCCAGCCAAACCGAGCTCCGCAAAATCGCAAGAGGAAACAAAACAGCTGCGGAACAGCTGCGTTTTTCTCAGCGCTTTCATTTTCTACTTGTTCCCGATTAATTACAACATTGCAATATAGCCGAGCGTATACGCCATACCACGGTATTTATTTACTTGCACGCAATGATATGTATATTATTGGTACGTTGAGAATTGTATTCTCCCCCTTTCTCGTCGCGCTCGCTTTATTTCATCGCGCGTGTTCATTCGACGCGAGATATCCGATTATTATTCGACTTAATATTTCACGACGGTGTACTTATTATTAATCTGAAGAATAATAAAGGATATAATTATATCGGCAGCGTAAAGAGCGTTCGAAAAATGTTCGATTGATCGAGTGCCTGCAGATTTCGAGGTGCGGTCACAAATTGGAAAATCGCTAAAAAAAAAAATCAATTTTTATCCAGTCTCAGAGCGGCGCTCGAGAGAGCCAGCGGGATATTCCGCGGGATTCTCTCTGTGCTCGCTCGAGAAAAAGCACGGCACAGAACAGCTAATTTGCGCGCGCGGCTTCCTCGTGCGCGGGTGTAATTAAAACGATCAAACAGTCCCGATCTCGCGGCGGCGCGGTTTTAAACGTGCACTCGCGCGGCAATTGCGCAGCGCGCGGATGAGACGCGACGCGCGAGCGATTCGAGGCAATCAACGAAATACCGTAATGTCCCTATTTCCCTTCTTTCCTCAACCCCTCCTACACCCTCTTTATTATGGCGTCCGTCAGCCCCGCATGTAAATTGTTCGCCGCGCGTTTCCAGGAGCAGGTATAATATCATTTTAATGACGAAAAAGCCGCGTCGGGACGGCAATTAATCCGGCGAAAAAATCGCCGGGGCCCGGTCGTAGCGCTTCACGTCGATTGCGCGCCGTCGATTAAGACGTTCCTTTTCTCTTCCTTACTTATATCTTCCTCTGTATACCTCCCTCTCTTTTTCCCTTCTTTCTCTTCCCTGCAGTTAAATTCCGTGACATGCATGTGCATACGATATTGTAAAATTGCAATATCAATTAAAACAACAAACTGTAATAATTTATACGGAAGGTAATGTACTTACTAGTTGAAAAACGCCTTATACTAAATTACATGTAATATTTACATGTATAATTCCTTTTGTATTTCCTTTATCGAACGAAGTTCCGAAAAGAAGCGCAATGAGGAGAAGACATGGAAAAGAAAATGATACATATTCAGATATCATCGTTTTCTTGTTCATGTCTGACGTGAATTGCGACGATGCGGATAAGTTCTAATGGTGATCATCAACACCCCGACTCTCTTTCGATTTACCTTGAGAGCCGCAATTTTCCCGCGAGCACAACTCCTCGACCACGCGCGCGCGCGCGGCTTCTATTTGCACTGCAAATTTTACGAGTTACCGTCACGAGAGCAGGTCAATCGTATCTAACCGTCCAATTTCGTGGGAATCCCGCCGTTATGACAAAGTTGCTTCGCTCACGTACCATCTTTCGTCGAAGCATTTATTCTTCAAGATACCGAGAATATCTAAATTGAGAAAGTCTCGATATGTATGTTTTTCACAAAAAATTGTGCAGAATTATTCGCGTAGACATTTTTGTATAATTTGTAAAAACATTTACAAATTTATAAATTTTAAGTATCCTAGAACTAGTAAAGAGTTTGCCTTATAATCATTTAAATACAAAGAAAGAGAATGGAGGCATTCTGGCTAAATTTATTATGATGATTGTAAATATAAGGTTGAATTTTTTTAAATGTGTAAAGGAAAAATTTTATTGCGATTGAAGTAAAATTTAAAATTAGTCTGATTAAGTAAAGAATTATAGAATAAATAAATTGTAAAATAAATTAATCAGAATTGATGTTTGAGGTAAATTAACATTACAATTCATCATGTTTGATTAATAGATGAATATACAATTAATATTTTTATTCTATTTAAGTTTAGCATTGATATTGGAGGTACAATTATGGTTATTACTATTAGAAATATAAATACTTTTTCTTTTATATCAATTAGGAAAAATACTAAATAAATGGTGGAATTTTCTGAATGGATAATATTATGAAAATAGAGAATCATGTTATGAATTTTGAAATTAATGGTATTTATAGGTGTAAAGGAGGAATCCCTGATTTTAAAAATCTTGATGTTATAATAATAATTTGATTTAAGTAAATTAATTGAATTGGATTAATGATTACGGATTACTGATTGCGTGAAAATGACACAAACGCGCGAGCTCCAATTCGGAGCCGTGTGCGCACAAAAAGCTTTGTCTTGAAATATTTGTAAAATACTTCTTATATAAAACTTCTCGTCGTTTTTTTTAAAAACAACTTTTAAAGTAACGTCACAAAAAATATCAAAAATATGAGCAAATCAAACGTTGCCGATATGATTTTGGATGTCCTGCAAAAAATGATTGAATTAAGGATTATGTTCTGTCACTTTGAAA